>WURS02040488.1:0-11284 GCA_011762765.2 Rhinocypha anisoptera
ACCTGGTCGTGTTAATAAAGTTATTATCTTTTATGTGGAATTGCTGTGTCTTTCTATACCTCCATCATGAGAGAATTTCACCAAGTAAAACCTGAAGCCGTCTCTTATTTAAAATGTTGATTTAGTAAAGTGTCCAGAACGGTTTCTACGGATTGTAAGAGTTCACTGGTAAGGTAAACGTCTACCTTGAACCCTTGTCACAGGCTACTAAATTTAGGCCATCATATGTGTATGGAGAATATAATAGAAAATTAAGATTAACAGTTGCAGGCTGGACGTAGTAAGGAATCCATAATGAATAAAAGAAATGCACTTTTCCACGAAAATATTTAATGCGTACTACTCGTGTTTCGGCTTGCTAGGCCATCATCAGGTACAAGAATGTATTAAATATAGATTGTACGCATTAAATATTTTTGTGGAAAAGTGCATATCTTTTATTCATTAGGATAGAAAATTTTAGGGGGAAGAGTTATAAAAGACTGTCCTTGAATTTTATGTTACTATTTGAATACATGTGATGATTAGACGATTTCATCTTTGGAAACTATTAAAAATCTGCTGCATAATCCTAAATTCCTAAGGATACCTAAATGAAAATGTGTCACGATGTAAATCCATTAATGATTTCATTGTCTTACATTCACCCTGTTCCTATTTATTCTTAAAGTAAAAATAAATAATTTTGTTTTGTGAAATTGAAATGTTTTTTTCTGTTCCTCAAGATGAAATAGTTCCACATGGTTCAGCCGGAACCATCTGTGACACCTTTGTCCTAATTAACGGTAGATTATGTTCTTTTATCGATATTTTTGTTTAAGAAGATGATCCAGAATTATTTTCGGAATGATGGTCATCATGATGATATCTCCCGGCTGCTTCAAGGAAATAATTTACTGAGCGCCTCGAAGAATGCATCTCGCTCTTGGGAGAGCAGGAACACAACTCTCCGTTTCAGCACTTGTCTTGGTGTTGCAACTGTCTGTGAACTCGACGTGTCCCGTAGAGAAATGTTTTCATGAACCGAGAGAGTGCGCTGAGTCTCAGGCTGCGTAACCGCTCTCTCTGGAGTCCTTCGACATCTTGTTTACTGCTCGTAGGGTTCGTTCGGGTGGGCGGGTCAATCGGAGCGGGCGATGGATTAACCGCGCACGCCAGCGCCGCCTGAGTCATTCCGGGTCGCCGCCCAAAGCGTGCCTCCGCTGTGAATACTCGGTCATTCTGTAACGCGGGGAGATTGCACATGAGGAGGTCGATGGCCCGCTTGACTGACCAAAAAGGCGATTTCGACTATCGAATGTTTTCGCAAGACGTGATATGTTCGCCCAACAGGCTTTTATCTTATCTGCCCACTGAAAAGGATCGCATGCGCAGACGAATGGCGATACCCTGTTGCGCCTTCGTGGCTCCTGCTCCTTCACTCACGCCGATCAATAGAAATTCTATAGCTTCTCTGCCGATATGCCCTTAGAAAATGTTCTGATTTAATTCCTTATCTCGCTTAGACACTCATGGCATTTATCCTATAAAATGGTTTATACCTTTTCTACAAGTTGTTATCCATATAATTTATCATAATGTGTTGCGAAGTTCACAAATTTTTTTATTGGAAAAATTATTCTCATTTGACATATTTTCCTTTGAATTATGCCGAAAACTGTGAGGACTCAGGGTTAGGCTCCTGGGAAGGTCCTTACCGATTATTCCTAAAGTTATGGTTTTGAGTCCCATCTCGGATACCTATGTGTTTTATGCGTCGAATCCGTTTTTTTATTTTATTATTATTAAATTCCTGAAGGCGTCAACACATTCTACAAACAAAAATAAAGGTAATAGAATATCACACCTTTGACACTTAGAAGAGAGAAGACTCATCTAATTTGAGGTTACGTAATGTATTTGTGCACTCACTGCTAGTTACTAACTTTGTATGATTGAAACAATAGTGAAAATCGGCTAGGACAAGTTTATTTTGAATTACGTTGGCTCCTTATTTAATTCTTCTTGCAATCATTTCAATTTCTACAGCACTAACAGTGTTTACGGAGAGCTAATAAAGTTTCTCTAAATATTATGTCTAAACGAATTATTTTAATAAAGATCATAAATCATATAAAAATATTAAATGAATTAAAGTACTGATAAATACTTCTCCATACTTTGAAAAGCCAAAATCATATGTTTATACTGGTAAGCATAGATGGGCACAGGTAGCATTTTCAACCTAGGTACCGTAAATATAACAAAAAATAAGATAATATAAAGTCGGAGCGGGTTAGCCGGCTAACCCAAAGGTCGCGGGTTTGAATCCCGTCCAGGGCATGGATGTTGTGTTTGTGCAGATGGGTTTTCTTCAATGAATTGAAGAGGTGCGAAATGACCATAGCCGTCGAAGCACCCTATAAACAAAAATACTACTACTATAAAGTCGGAATATTTGGTAGCGTTTCACATATTTGTCAGTAGCAGAAAGAAAAGTTATTGTCTTCGATACGTACTATTTATATGAGTATTAGTGTTGAGCAGGTTATATGAACTATTCTTGTAATCGTAGCAATATGGTTAAATATACAGTTATCATTAGTATTTGTACTTGAATCTTCTCGCCTATCTTGAGAAAAAACACGACATGAATAAAAAGGATATCCAACTACACAAGAAAATACATTTTTATATAAACTCTAAAAGCAGCGCCGTGGTTATCCTTAATTCTACTGTATATTTTCTACGTACCTCTTCACGGAAACCAATTAAAAAGTGATAATTAAATCTGAATTTAATTAAAAACGGAGCTGTTTCTAGTCCGATCAGATGTGATAAAAGACAGAGATACCTGGTGGCCAGCTAACCCAAATGTCGCGGGTTCGAGTCACGCCCAGGCCATGGGTGTTGTGTTTGTCCAATAGGATTATTTCTATTACTTGAAGAGGTGCGAAATGACCATAGCCGTTGAAGCATCCTATAAACAAAAAAACTACTACTCAGACTAATTAAAACACCCCTTAATACTACGTTGTATCTCAGAATTTTGATTTTGGTTATGTTCTCATCTTAGACACTGGCGTATATACCTCATCTTTCTCACTAAGCTTTTCTTCCGTTCCTAATGTGTTTTCAATGCATTCATTAATTAGGATTTCATCGCGCTCGGAGTAACCTCCAAATATATATCAACTCTCCCGGAGTAGTCTGACTTTGATTGTTATTGGTGTTTTTTTAAATCTCGTCAACACTGTAATCAGGCTCTTTAGACCGAGAGTAAAGGAAATTTCAGTATGTAATGGAAGAATAGAAGGAACATGGGGATTTGATTCATTACGGAAAAATAACTTTCAGTGATAATTTCTTTGACACATATACAATTCAACACTATATTTTAATATTTTTTGCTGCTAAAACATAATCAAATGGTATTAATAAATTGATAGGAATGGTCTCTCTACTGGAATCTATTTTTTTATTTAAATCATACCGCCTCAAAGGCACGGAGTTCCCGTATTTGTCGTCGCCGCTCTGCCTTTCAACGGCGGATCACTAACGTCATCTCGAGGGAAAACACGTAACGATTTTCCCACCTTTTAGCTTTCTCATTTGGACGAGTTTAGAACCAGAGTCGGCGTGGTTTCGTAGACTGACACAAAGCCCAGCTTCCTTCAGTGGGGTATGCATCCAAAGACCTCACACTGCACTAATATTGTGCGTCATCGTGAGGTTAAATGTCAGCTAGTGGTGGGGAGGAAGGAATTTGAAAAAATAAATCCATTGAGAAGCGGCTCGTAAGTTTAAGTATAATTCTTTCCTCCCAAAGTATTCGGGCGTGAAGTCATTAGGGAAAAATAGGCAAGAAACAAGAAGATATAACGATTGCTTTTTATCTTTTAACCTTCAAAGTTTAATCATCTGTGCTCATTTGTTTTGCTCGTTGTTCTCGTTACAAGGAATAAGGCTGGAAAGCTACTGACACAATCAAGGAAAATTCATAAGAGATGCAAAAACAAGTTTAAGATTTATACGGCAAATCACGCCTCAGGTCCTGTATTTAGGAGTTAGTGAAGTATATGAGGTTATTCCAGGTACTCTAGACCCTGGGACAGTGATGTTCCATACTTTGAGACTAAGTAGAGTGATACGTAATAAGATAGTCGGTGTAAATAATAATTGTACGGAAAAAGTTTGGATAAAGAGATGATCTAATACGGTATTTCATGGTCAGAAGACTTAGTAAAGAAGTCGATACTCATTCTCATCATAAAAAAGAAAAACGCAACTCCATATGACAACTAATTACTTGTCTACGTGCTACCCTGGAAACTGCCGCAATGGCGTGTGGCAGAGGGTGACCCACCACCAGACATCCACTCCCTTATGCAGATGTTAGAAATTATTCGAACAGAAGGAAATGAATTACGTGAAAAATATTCGTGACCAAAGCCTTATTCATATAATGCGGGAACGATTCCAAATTACATTTAATTAACATGCCTGCAAAATATGTATAGTACCATTCCTAACGAACCCTTTGACACTGTTTATTTTTATTTCTTATCGTACGAGGGCAAAATGGCATGCATCTATCCATTCTGCGATCTAATTGCCTGATTTTACGTGCGTGAATCTACCGTAGTATGACGTGTATTTGTCATTAACCTCTTCATTGAAGTATTGCGCCTCAAATTTCCAAAATAAATTTAACCATCATTTGAGCCTACTGTCAACTAGCGACCCCGAACCTAACTCCTTCAATAGCTTTGCAAAACTTCTACTTTGGTCATAAATCTAGCTGCTATGCTATGCACTCGATCCTATACCAAAATTAATCCTGTCTCATCAGGATTCCACATACTCGACTCATACTCAAGATGAGGCCTGGCTAATGAAAAATGACACCACTCTTTTACCTTCTCATTACATTTCTCAATTATTCGTTTTATTAATCCAAACTTTTTATTGGTACTTCAGAAAATTTCCCGAATATGCTTTCCCCACGAAAGGTAAAATATTTAGCTGTCGTAACACCTAAATATTTTACCGAGTTTACGTTTGCTATTATGAATTCTTGTATGCAGTAGGTGCTTTCGGTTGAATTAATCTTGCTCCAAAATTTCATCTCTGCGCACTTTTTTTTAAGGCCATTAGCTTAAAGTTCCAAGTGAATAAGATAGAAACGAATACGTTTTACGATAATAGAATCTTTAATACGTAGCTGGGTTACAGGGTAAAAAAGAATTCCAAGGTCCACTTTAGAATAAAATATGTACGTCAATGTCTACGTAATAACGGGCAAGCCGCAGAGAAGGCATGTGGTAGGGGTTAGCCATCACCAAGCGTGCATCTCTACATGGACGTATTAGAAGTTATTTATATTTTAGGAAACTAATTACATGCAAAAATTTCAAGCAAAAATATTATAAATATCATGCAGGAACAAGGCCAATCAACATGCGTGCAAGAAAACTTTTAAATATTTACTCTATTTATCCTGATTATCATCATCGAGCTTTTGATTTTGATCTCTTATTGAACGGGGATAATTGAAATTTTATATCAATTATCTGTCCGAACGTCCATCTCCCTGATTATACCTACGTGATCTTATCTACCGGGAGAGTATGGCCAAGACGGCTTACGCGTTTTTTAGATTCTTTAAAAAAGAGTGGGGGTAATGAAAGGTCACTTACTAGAAACCTACATGCATAGGACTCGGGCATTAAAAGTAAAATCTGATGATGGAGCCAACTCGTGATACAACTATCATTGGAACTATACACCTTCATCTTGTGAGGGAAGCCATTTTTTGTCGTAGACCAATTCACTTTAACGGAAGAACAATATTCAGAGTAGTCCATGATACCTATGAGTGACCGACTTTGATAAAAGCTGAGCGAAGAGACGGAGAGATTTACGCCACACAGCCTACTAGGAAAAATTGGGAAACACAACTTAACGGTTTATGGGGAATAAATTACATGGTTATTTGTAAAATATGAATGATAAATGGCGGGTAATAAAAGACGGGCAAAATTAACATTTTTATAATTAAATAATTTCCCTTCCAGTGAAAATTTCAAAATCACAGATACTCCACGAATTCGTTTTTAATTTTCGGGGCTGTTTGGAGCGCCCCATATGAGATTTATCCATAAATTCAACGGTTGACAAAGTGGTTCGTAAACAAATCAATCCCGAAAAGTGACTTACCGCACTCATTCAAGGTGTCTTGCGAGACATCAAACCCATCTGGGCAAAGGATTGAGGATCCAGCACCTTTGATACGCTCTCCCTCATCTTTATTAAAATTGGTTTCTGTCCGAATTAGCTCATGAAGCAGTAGGGAAAATTGATTGAAAATATTCATGCTAGAGCATATAAGTACGATTTGCAGTTTCAATAGAAAAGGCGTAAGGAATTTACTCATAATAATAAGTTTTAATTTACTTAATTTAATTAAAGTTAGGTATATGCGAGAAAAATTTAGATTGTAAATAATGAAAAATATTGTTATAATTAAAGCGATTTTTGATTTAGAGTAATAAAATGTTAAAGTCTGAAAGATTTGTTCGAATTTATAAATATATTTAAATGCATTTCTTCAATATAGTCATACACCCATTTACCTCAGAAATGTGTTTCGCATATAAGAAAACAGTTACAATGTAGGGCGCTTGATTCCAAATTATACCACACGTAACTAAACGCCACCTACTTGCGAGTCAAAATACTTTCCATCCTCTAGAAATCCGCAAAGCTGTAGCACATAGTCTTGTGTCTCCACAATAAAGAAAATACTGCCTTCTATGACACTTAGTTTGCAGATCATCTGCAACAATATACAATTTTGATTATATTAGTAAAATCTTCTTTAAAGGTCGTGAAGGTAGAGCACTCGGCTATTGAATGGCGTTTCGACTTCGAGTCCCGGGTACAGCTCCTGCTACATCCAAGCAGACTATATTTCGGGGTATTTTACTTACCTCAGGGCTGCGTATTGTGTGCTGCTTATCCTCAGCTATCAAACCGACCTTCGGGTTGAAATGAATAGTTTGGTTTTTACTCATGATGATTACTTTGTACAATAGGAAAAACTAAATTTCGCTTATCTGATTCGTAATTGAGATATTGAAATGCTACCTTTTCCAATAAAAATTCGTTCATTTAAACACGTACTTAAGTGATTTGCTATGTACAAAACTTTTTTATGTATGCAGGTATTGATGAGGAAATCTAGTTGAAAATTTTTGTCATTCTTGAATGGAAAATAACGCTTTATTCAAATTTTAAGGCACTGGTAGAATAATATTATAATATTTTAGATCACTTCAACAGCTTCAAGCTGTCAACTTTTTTAAAAAAAGGAAAACAGCATGAAAGGTAACCTTAGGCCAATTAAGTTGTCTCTTCCCCTGGTATATTCTTTCTATGGAATGGCTATCATAATTGGAGTATAATAAATTCATGCTGTGATGGCGATAGTACAGTGTCTTTTTTCTCATGTACCTTAAATTACAAAAAATACAAAATATATTAAAAGAAATTTATTTGTGACAGGATTTAGAAAAGGAATAATGAGCTTGATATGCCTCTTGGTTTTGAAATATTTTCATACTTAATATTTCTCTTTTGATCTAAAGAATGAGCAAGCATACCTTGCATGGTGAGTTTAAATTGTGTGAAGGTTGGATTGTTAAAGGATTGGAAGGAAGATTTAACAACGGGTCAGTTGTTTCACCCTCTCGCTACAGCAAGACCGGCGGTTTCAGAATAAGATTAGACACGCACTCACACACAGAAGAGCAGAAAAAAACTTATACTCAGTCAAAGAAATGGACTATTATAATGCTAATGAACATTCATACTTGAAAATTAATTTATTTACTTTAAAGAGGGAACTATAATTTTTTCTTTCATAATATCTTAACTTTATGATTTACCACTAATGTTATTTATGTATATTAAATGGCGCTTATAAGAGGCTTCTTTATAACAACACCTCTCAACGAAGGCATATGTAATATATTGATCTTATCCAGGTTTATGTAAGCCAGTGATGAAATGACAACATGCCTTGCTGAGCCGAAGCTTAATTTTAAATGTTGTTACCTAATGCAAATAGTGTACCATTTACGAACGTATCCCTAAGTTGTTTTATGAGTGCGCATGGAGCTCAACTAGTACTAAAACCAGAAGCGTGTGAAAATTCACGCGTTAAGGTAGAGGAAACTTCCTTTTCATAGGCTGCTTGTAGTTTTAACAGGAAGATCTGGTACCCAGGAAGTCAGTCAGATTGTATTTAGCTGGAGGTATTCAAAGACGTCAACGGGCCTTGAACAAGTGACCTCTGTTCAGTTGCCAAGTGCACTAACCACTGGGTTACAACTCCCTCTTTATTATACTATTTACTTTTACTTCTTTCTCTTGCAAATTTAATATTTGAAAACGGAAATAAAATAAGCCCCATGTCCAGTATGCTTTCAATTAGTTCGAGCTTCATTAAGAAAAAACAACAATTCCATAAACTGGGAATAATTATAATATTTCCATGTGAAGATATCCAATATCGTAGATAACTGCCCTCCAACAGCCTAACCGTGCTTAAGTTCTTAACGGTATCTCTTACCAATAGAAATTGATCTGAGAAGCAAGACGTTTTAAAGTAGTACCCTTAAGTTAAGATAAATTTGCAACATCCTTCGTTCTATCCAGAGCTTTCTATCGACGTAAACGGGTCGTTGGTCCAAGATAGTGCTTATTCTTCGTAACCCACCTGATTGTAGCTGTTTTTGGTTTAAAAAACATTCGTACGTCTCCCGATTTCCTACATGGTTCGTCATTGCAGTCATGTGAGCTGATTAATGGCTTACGTATTCGCTTTCTAGAACGGATTTCTAAAATCATTTTGCTCCCCATTCCCATACCGTGCTCGCTTTCTCGCTCCCTGGTTTCCCTCCCATTGTGAATGCCTAGCAGGTGATCACACCCGTCTTTCTCCTTAAGGTCGCGGACGATTTAACCTTTCGATCTCATCCGGAAAGAGGTCCCACGCCCCAGAAGATATTAATAAATTCTTCTCTCGCAAAATATTCTCATTAACGACGGACTATTTATTTTTAAAATTAGAATTTCACAAAGACATAGTTTATGATCTGCCCACCTCGCCATGGCATCAATATTAGGAGCAAGTGGAAATTGTCCTGAAACAATCAGTGTGTTCCTCCTGTCGACGTTAGTAGTAACTTTGAGTCGCTCGTGAAAATGGCGGATAATAGTCTGGAGATATACCCTGTAACTAGCTCATTGGAATAAGCGAACATTGGTCTGTCGAATAAAATGCTTAAATCGAGGGAAACGGTGCTAGGGCAATGATGACAAGGTGGTTGATTACTCCTCCTTCGTGAAAATTGATCCTCACTTAGCTGTGGAAACAGTAAGTGAAATTTAGTATATAAGTATAAGTATATTTTCTTCCTTACAGCTTTCCTTGAACTAAATAAAAATGAGCGAAATAAAGTTAAACACTTGTCTTATTTACATCCCGTATTTGAATGATACCAAACTATGGGATGTCCCTTTTTTCCTGTGAATACAGCGCTCACTTGCCGATATAAAATGTGGCATCCAGTCGTAGTAAGTCCAGTAATAATCTCTTGTGGTATTAGTCGTCACGGCCAGAGGAATCAGAATTAGAAGGAACTATTGAAATAGTTTGTGTTGTATACTTATTTGGGAAAGTATATGAAAACGCCAATATTAGGTAATACATTTTATACAAGTAAACACGGGGTTTATATTTGTTTATTGTAGAATTTGAACATTTATTAACAGTACAAAAAGAGACTTACCATCTTAACTTTAGGATAAAAGGTTAAGAAAAATATTTTGACTCTGAAACGTTGCCAATGTATTACCTAAAAAACGACTTCACTGAAAGTTACCAAAAAAAAACAGTGGTTTTCTCAAATATTGAGGTACTTTTTCGCCAGTTGCGGTTGTTACCCAACATTTTAGAGTCCTTTCTTTGGATCAAACGAGAAACAGGTCGATTCGAGCAATAACATGGGCCTTAAAGTATATTTCAAATCTTACCGTTAAAACACTTTGAAGTCATTATATTATTTGATAGTGACATTAGAATTAAATATTTCAGAGAATATTTGATTGGTCGTTTACAAATATTTTGCAAAATTTATTTCAACCAGTCGTTGATGTTCAAAAATATTTTCGAATTTCGGAATAGTATCGAATAGTAAGATTTCTTATGTACGAAACATGCGAACATTTTGAAACCATAACGGTGAATTGGCAACGCTGGTAAGCTTTATCGACTGAAGTGAAAGGAGAAATCGAGAGGCGCATTTTTCACAAGGCATTTCTAAAATGAAAATGCCACAAGGAAAAGGAATGGATCACATAATTCGCCTCGAGGTGCGGGATTGCAAGTTAAAAAAAAGTTAGCCTCTATGTGACGGGCGATTATACTGAGTAATTATTTGAACAGTAAATCTTATGTTCTCGGATATCACATATTCTTCCTCTATATACATACATATTCTTCGTCCTCGATCCTAAAAGAAACTTGTGCTTCGACCACGGAACATTCGGATCCAATTGCGTCATTCATTTATGATATTTATCTCTTGTAAAAGAGTAGTTATAAATATATATACATGTATATATATATATATTTACATATCTCATATGAATTTTTCAGTCTCCATGAAATATTTTCTACCATACTTTGTGTTTGTCCTTTATGTGTTCCCTTTACTTATTCCGTATTTTATATTATTTGAATGTGTATTTTTGTCATATGGTGGTTGTTTCCGTATAAATGAGATTATGTATGTATATATATTATTAGTATTATCGAATAGACCCTGCCGGATCACGAAAAGCAACTGACTCCTTCCTCATCCTCCAAACCTCTCACATTCTCTCTTCGTGGACTCTCTTTCTGTCTTCCGCCCACTTTGTCCCTGGTTTCTTTGCGACTTCGTTCTCTGACATCACGTTCCACTGGTGTATCTTATTTATGCATGCGTTTTTATATGCAATGTCTATATGTTCAATTTTGGCTTTCTTTATATCAATACGTACTTGTAACATCCATGGTATTGTTGATTTGAAAAATATATGTATATATATTTATAATATATATTATATATATACACACACACACACTCAATGGAAGACGCTAATCAGCGCACCAGCGCTTAGCCAAAATCGTTCTCACAAATAACTCGTTCGCTTTCGACGACTCCTTCTACCTCCAAACGAAAGGTACTGCAAT
>WURS02040499.1:0-10000 GCA_011762765.2 Rhinocypha anisoptera
TCAATCACTCGGAAGTTGTCACGCTGCACGTGTGCTCATGCGGACGGTGTGGTGGAGAGTGAATGAGTACCACAACAACATGGGCAAGAGTTAAGGGTTAGAGAGAGGGGAAACCAGAGTGCCTTGCGCGGCGTGCTTCTGGCCTAGACCGTAATCTGTCCACAGATGTCGGTCTTAAGAATTCGACAACTTCCATAGACTGATCATTACCTAGCGGCAAACTGGAGAATTTTATTAACCTTCACTGTGCTTTAGAACAATTTTTACCCAAACCTCCATTAACAACTCTGCATTTGGAGTGCCTTGCACAAAGTCACAAAGTAAAAAGAGCAAACAATAAAAAAACATACTTGACTACCTAATACAAGAGGCAAACGACGTTTTGGCGCCGTCTCTTTTGTAAAAAAATAATGAAATTTACATTGTGTATCTTCAGGCGTCATCACTCCGGCGGCGTATCACTCGACAACAGATCGAACCATTTCAGTTGCTGCTGGGCAAGTGCACACCACACGAGGTTGGCCTTCGGAGT
The DNA here is from genome assembly GCA_011762765.2 of Rhinocypha anisoptera. NCBI lineage: Eukaryota > Metazoa > Arthropoda > Insecta > Odonata > Chlorocyphidae > Rhinocypha > Rhinocypha anisoptera. The sequence goes on from WURS02040499.1 coordinate 533, forward strand.
GTATCGCAGTGTGCAATCTTTGTCCGTCAGGCTCGGATATTTGCTCAGTGGACTCCGGGTGCAAGCAAATCGATCGCAATCGTGGTTGGCCTTTCCGCTGCTACTCAACTCTTATCTCGTGCACTTCAGCCTGACTTTCACACTCCACTGGCATTTGCCACCGTTCCAATTCACGTTATCTTCTACGCACTCTACGTGGGATACTTCTACGCAATGATCACTTATCATATGTTTTATTTGATTCTACTTACCACATATTTGAGGTATATAAATATTATTGATGATAAATGGTGTTTAATCTAATTTGTTCAACTTTGTTTTTTAAATATATTTGTCATTTCGAATTTGGTTTTTTGCATTTTAAAATTTTGATAGCGGTGTGCTTAAAACTAGTACTCACATTGCAATGCTGTTTTTCTAAGGTAACGCCATAGTCTATGGAAGAAAACAATAGGAAAATTTATCTTGAAAAACACTACTACACGCTGGCTGATAGGGCCATATGGTGTTTTCGCATAAGGCTTTCACATTACACTGCAATTTTTATGAGTTTTCTCTGCACGACATGCTGTCAATGAGTTTCGGGTAAAAAAATAAAATTGAATGCCTTGTCAAAGATACAAAGTTACGTTTTGTGTGAAAGCCCTATATGGCATTATCTGTCAGCTTGCACTACATTGTTAAACTTCTCTCTGAATATGCGAAACTTAGTGTTTGAGTCATTAGAACATGTGAAAAACCAATATGCATATCAAACACTGCAGCGAGACATGTTGCGAACTTAGATTGGGTGCAAACTAAAACTGACGCATAAGCATAAGAATAAGAAAGATAAGCATAAGAAAGACAAACAATGTAAGTAATAGGCCCCGCCATCTCGTAGTCAAAATTTTAAAATGCAAAAAACAGAAAACTTTTCGAAATGACTATTATATATACACATATATTTTATAATCTACTTCATTCTTTTAAAATATTTAGGCTCAAACTAAAACTACTGAACACTAACCTCGAATTACGTTCTCTTCACAACCAATCAAGATTGTATCGCATTACACCCAGAATTACTCAAGACGTTCACCATCTCCAGTGGGAGGTTCACTGTTACAACCAACACTTCTGGTCCCAAGTGATCTTTGCCTTTATCTCGTGTTTCATTCTAAACGCCGCATTCACACTGTACGCGTTGCTCTTCAGTGAAATTCCACTGGTGCTTCGGTTGACTACGCTAAGTGCTCTCGTTGTTGGTGTGATCACCTTTGGCATGTTGCTCAATGCGGTGTGTCGGATCAATCAACTGGGAAGGTTGATCTACCATCGAGTTTTTGCATTTCACGCATCCAACTATTCTCTCGTGCGTTGCGCTGATTTGGGTTTGCTCTCCTACGTGACACTTCGAACCAAGCTTAAAGTAAATTAGCCAATAGATGAGTTTTTTACATATTTTGAAAAATATATATATATTAGTCATCATTCAGATTAATCCGTAAGCTTTTAAAATGTTTTGGAGAATATCCATCACACTCACTCAGGCGTGCGAGCACATAGCATGCAAGCTTGCGTTCTACTGCATTATGTGCAAGTGAGTGTGGCGTCATCTGTTGGATACTCCCTAAAACATTTTAAATAATCACGGATTAATCTGATTGGCTATAATTCTTTAAGAAAGTAACTTGAATCTATGACATAGTTGATCATAATATACTGTTCCTAATATTCCTAGTTAGTAATTTTAAATTAATTTATTGATTAATTTTTTATTTTATTTTTTTCATTATTTAAATCCATTATAGTAGTATTTTTAGTCATTCAAATTAATCCGTGTTTTTAAAAAGTATAGTTAGAGATATATCCACCAGATGGCACTATACTAACTTGACACTTCAGAGCTGTTCACAAAGGTCCGGGTGAAAATTGTTCTAAAGCACAGTGAAAGTTAATTAGATTCTCCAGTTCGTCGCTAGGTGGCGACCAGTCTATGCAAGTTAACAATAATAAATGTTCACCAGGACCCCCGTTAACAGCTCTGTGACACTTGATGCATAAGAACGCAAGCTTGAGTTCTATGTGCTGAAAAGCCTGAGGGAGAGTGGCGCCATCTGATGGATACTCCCAAAAACATTTTAGAAAAACATGAATTAATCTGAATGACTAATAATTAAAAAATATGTTATAAAAAATACTAGAAATATTACTAGGAATATATACATATATAAAAGTGCAACTAATTTTTATTTTGAATATTTTTCTCCGCTTTCCACTCTTCGCATCATAGCTCCAGAGTGAGATTACACTGTTTAAACCTGAGAAATTTGTCTTTACATGTGGTCCATTCTTCCCAATCAACTTTCGTGTATCTCTCGAGGTATGGTTGGCGATTTTACTTAATTAATTATTAGTTTAATTATTACTTCTATAATAAATTAATTCTTTACTCCTTCATAAGATTTTCTTTATCATGGCAATTATATTCATCAAATTGCTCGAGTTCAAATCATTATTCTAAACAACATTGTTATTGGTTTCATGTGTTACAGGTAAGCATCAATTAATTTAATATATTTATATATATATGAAAATAAAATTTAAAACAAATTTTTCGGGATTATTTTTTCTGTGAAATTTTGACAACACTGTGTAATGGTTTGAAGTGAACCATCTCGCCGGTGTCGGAGAAGACCAAGCAAAGTCCGCCGGAAGATTGTGATACTTCTTTGGTGTTATGACCTGTAATAATAATCATAATAAAAGCAAAACATTTTATTAGTAACACTCTGTTTGATTCTAATATAGTTTATACTAGATATTCCAATAAATTGATAAAAATTAGTATTTTTTAAAAATTTATTTCTGTAACCATAGATGGCATTGCTTTTAATGGACAGTAATTTTAATACAAATATAGAAACGGATAAAAACGCTGATTTATATATAAATTGTTATAGCAATTATCACTAATTCACATAAAATTTATGAAAATCTAGCTACTTATTTCTTGATTCTATCTGCTTGAATCTTATTAGCTGTTATTATTCATTCAGATTAATTTTTAAAATGTTTTGTGGAGTATAGTTGGGAAAATATTTATCAGATGGCGCCACAATAACTTGACACATAATGTAAAAAAATGCTAAATGCGAATCTATATGCTAGAAAACCTGAGTAAGAGTGGCGCCATCTGATGGATATTCTCCAAAACATTTTAGAAAAACCCAGATTAATCTGAATGACTAATAATAAGCGATTTTTATGACACCAGAGTACTTGGCCTAAGCAGAGTGTCACTTGGTCTAGTCAAAGTGACACTTTCCAGTAACAAGTCCTTAGCTGATTTTAGTCACCAAAAAAAAGTTTGAGTTACCAAAACTTAAAATCTGAAAAATGCTTGCTTACCAGAAGCCGGCACCTTAAGTTGACTAGCGGCATTGCCCCCGTGGGGACTGCTGGGCATTGGCACAGCTTCGGTAGCTTGATTGGGACACGTCCTATATGGACTGGACGTTCGGTGAAAAGTAATCGCATTGCGGTGGCACTTCTTGGCGTAGGCACCGCGCAACACTTGCTGCACTTCACAGTCCATGAAACAGTAGAGAACCGAGATCAAGATGCCCTGGAGAAGATGAAACAAACATTCCAGTTAGAATGGCTTGATCGTAACATTTTAGAGGACATGTTCATATATCGATATCAAAAATAAGGGGGTGTGGGACTACAAGGAAAATCATGGTTTGCTCTCATTAGAGTGAGGGGGGAGGTTTCCAATAAATATCGAAAGCATAATTTTTAAAAAATTCAAAAACCTTTATAGCAGCTGACAATAGTGTTTCTAAATTAATTGTATCAAAAGAACCATACCGGGTTTTTATAAGAAAGTGGTCTCAAAATAAAAGCTTGAAGCCAATTTTGAATATTTAAAAGGTTGAGGTTTTTAGACGTTTAATTTATTAATTAGATACTTTTGCTGAACTAAAAACAAACAATTTAAGCTGCCATTTTTTGGGCAACATTGCCAAAGTGACAATGGTTTTATCATTATTCAAAATTCAAAATAATAGAAAATAAACAATTTTAAGTACTTTTTTACTAAAAAACTTATTCAATTTATGACTCTATCTAATTCTTATTTTCAAAACACTTTTCAAAAACTTTTTATACAATAAATTATGTCCGATTTAGCCAAAAAAATTGATTTTTAGCTTTTATTCTGAGGCTACTTTTCTATGGAAGTACGGTATGGTCCTTTGACAAAGTTTTGAAAATTAAAAAAACGATAACGAAAAAATGATAAATTCGTTAGTAAGATAAAAATGTGTAGCAAGTTTCATCAAAATCTGAGAACTAAGAAAGTTAGGCAACCGATTTCGATTAAGTGACTGATCATAAACCGATTCCCAAAAATAATGTTTGCTCTCGATATATTCGGGGGAAGGGGGTAGGGTTAAGTTAAGTGATCACGAATTGTTCACAGCAAGGGTTAAAAAATTCGATATATGTACATGTCCTCTTAGGCTGGCTAGATAACTTCACATACTCACCTGTGAGGCTTGAAGGAATGAGTTGAAGAGAAGATACGAATCCTCCAAGCCACCGCCATCTTCTGGATTGATACAAAACAACAAGTGCGAGATGCCTTCAAATTGTAACCAAAAAATCCCATTAATATTTTGGTAAATAATAATTTAAAAAAACACATAGAAAAGTAGAAAAACTCAGAAACTTTGTTTTTAATTGTTTCTTAAAAGTAAAAAATTAAACTAGTAATTTGTTGAAAATATAATCTACTAACAAACAAATAAAATTAAAAGTTTAATTCAATTAGAGAGAACGCAAAAAGATTTAAAAATGTGAATATACAAAAACCTTATACAAAATCTTTGTTAGCAGACACTATGAGTGAGACAACTATGCTGTAATACGCCATGTTATTAATCTCATGTTTCTGTCTGTCCGTCGGTCTGTCCTCACAAAAATTCTAGTATACTTATCGTGCTCCAAAAAAAGCTGAAACTTGACATATAAGAGCCTTTAGGTAGAAGAATAATTGGATGCGATTTTGGAGTTACATGGTTCAAAGGGAACCAAGAATTGGGCCCCATTGGTACTGGCGCCATCTATTGGTATTATAATCAAACATTGCGTTTTTTCTCGAACCTTTTCGAACAAGTCTGACAACCTACGCCACTTTTCTCTCCCTGCTCATAGGCGAGAGCTCAGCTCTTTCTCTCTCTCTCTCTCTCTCTCTCTCTCTCTCTCTCTTTCTCTCTCTCTCTCTCTCAAAATCGTGCTAAATTTAGAGGGACGACAGGCCCCTAAACAACTATTGTAAAGGTGGGTTTTAGTGCCCTTTCGTGGCAAAACATTCCTGCTTGGGAAGTAGCTTAAGTTCACAGTGTAGCCACAAATTTTATTACTTTTTGAATTTACATAGAAAAGTGAAGCAAAGAGAGAAGTAAACAGTGTTCGATTTATGCAAGTTCGATTGTGAAAGCTACCTTGGCGCGTTTCACACTATGCATGGGCCTGTCCCCCTGCCGCTGCCAAACCCCATGCCAGGCAGAGGTGGAGGAAGTAATGTAACGCTGTTTATGAACACATCACCATAACCATTTTAAACCAAATGCCTTCCCACTCACTGACTTCGGAAGTGGGCTCGGATTGAAACTGACATGCGTTATTCAACCAACGCAGAGTCACAGCTGGCTATTTATTCAATTTTGTTCTTGTTTCTCCATCTACATCTCCGTCAGGCATGCCGGTATGATAAACTCAGGTAAACTAGTAATTAATACAAATTGCTGAATATTTTTTAATTTAGAAAAACAACAAGAAGAAGAATCGTATTTTTCTAAACAGGGTTCTCGTAGAGTTCAAGGAAAAACTTGAAATTCAAGTAAAGAGATACTCATGCTTGTACGATATGAGTTTTCTTTCCCAATGTTTGCAAGTCTAAATGGAAGCGAATAGCCCGAAAGTTTGACTGTCAGTAGGGCAAGATTCATTAAGATGTTAGTTATTAATCTAATATATGCTTTTTAAGAATTCGCTCAAGATGTTTGGAGTCGAATTCGAGCTGGCTATCGCAACGCGAAGTTGATATGCTACATCAAATCTACAAGTACCTCATGGTACAACAGTAACATTCTTCGCTTCCTCGACAAATATATTGGAGTAAAGAGAGATTGGAGAGGAAACTTTGGTTCAAACGACGTGGACTCTTATGGAAATGATGAGGAGGATTGGATTGTGGAGAATAATGTTAACCTGAATGGAAGAAACTTGCAGTACAATGAAGATAATACACAGCAAAATGCTGCCGATCATGATCAAGATCATGTTGAACTTGATCAGGTTCAAGATTACCAAGGTGATTTCGGCCAACTCTTGTTAGACGATCAAGCGTATGGTAAGCTAATAAAATACGGTAAAGAATATTTTAAACTCAATATTGATTTCTTTTTAGATGAATATATTCGTGAACTCGAAAATAATTCACAATCCAATACTGTTGATAGCTCGCAGCACGGTGATAGTTCGGAGCTGAGCTGAGAAAAGAGGTTTAGTCTAGTTCCAAAATTGACGATCTTCAAAACAGTGAATCAGCAGTTATAATTCAACAATTTAGAATTAAAGTTTAATTTTAAAAATATGAAATAAAATAAATTTTAATAATTAATTTTAATCTAACTCGTCAGATGGCGCTTAAATTGTAGCATTTTTTACTCGTGGAACGGAAGATAAAGTAGAAGATCACAATTGCCCCAAGTGGGAAAGTATTAATACTTCTACCTTGTATTGTAAGTATAGCTGTAATATAATTATTAAATTTTTGCACCAAACTTGCACTAATAGTATTGTTGTGAAACCAGAGACAGTCAGATTTTACTCAAATCTTATCTTTCACGGCGATTGGTGTCGTTTGGGTTCTTTCTCTCTCTCTCTCTCTCTCTCTCTCTCTCACTAACTACAAAAATTTTATTTCACTTATTTTGTATGCCTTTTCATCTCAGTCTGATCAATCAATCAAACTAGTAAAAAATATTAAATATATTTCATAGTTATAATTTTTATAATCAAAAATAAAAAATAAATATATATATAAACAATTGAAATTTTAAAGTTGAAATCAAGTTTGGTGAATTTTTCTTGTGTTATATATTTAGATCACAACGAAATGAGTGATAAAAGAGATGAGAAATAAAGTAAAGTAAGATTTTGTTGCCAAGAAGCTGTCACTTGGTGAGTGAGAATGTGAAAGAGAGAGAGAGAGAGAGAGAGAGAGAGAGTGCGAAAAGGAGGGTTGTTAACAACTTAATTATAGGTGTCTCATACAGGTAAGGGACTGATTCGAGACACATGTGTGACGTAACGCCGGCCACGTTCGAATTCGTTATTATTAGTGTCGTTGGTGATGCGTAACCTGAAGGGGAGAGAGAGAGAGAGAGAGAGAGAAAGAGAGAGAGAGAGAGAGAAAGAGAGAGAGAGAGAGAGAGAGAGAGAGAGCTTAAATTGAGGACAAATTTGAAGTGTGTTTGATTCCAATTTAACCTTACATAACCTACCTTCCTCTATTGTTAGGTATTTCGAACGAGAGAGAGAGAGAGAGAGAGAGAGAGAGAGAGAGAGAGAGAGAGAGAGAGAGAAGAAACTCTTCGGCAAGAAGGTCACACAAAGCAAATATACACATCCGGCGCGATTCTTCTTTTTCTTATTATTTTTCTCTACATTAAATTCAATTAAACCAAATTACAGTCTTTCCTCATATTCGAAACGCTCCATATTTCAATATCTGAAATGACAAATTGAAACGTTGATTTAATGTGTGCAACAATACTGTTTTTATAAGAATTTGAATCATAACACCGAAAGTTTGATTCGAATGAGTAAGGAATTTAAATCATAACAACCAAAGTTATATTGGAATCGGTTAAAAATTCAATTCGAATCATAACAATTAAAGTTAGATTCGAATCGGTTAAGAATTCGAATCATTACACAGAAAGATAGATACGAATCGGTAAAGAATTCGAATCACAACAGCAAATGTTAGATTCGAATTGGTTAAGAATTCGAATGATAACACTGTGAGATACTGTAATAGTATTTTTCAAATTTTTTCAATTTTGTCCTCATCAAAACACACGTCATAATTTTATTTTTTTGCTAAGAATGAAAAGTACATTTATAAATACACAGACACGCGTGAAAAAACTTAGTCAAGCGAATAAGTCTGAAAGTTTCTCTCTCTCTCTCTCATTTATGATTGGAATGTTTGTTTTTCTACCTTTAAAATGTCGTGTGTGTGATTGATGTGAAATTAGCGACTGCGAATTGATTACGAAAGAAAAACCAATAAGCGTGAGACATATTTTTTTCAAAAAGATAATAATGAACTTGAACTTGACACCTGTTGACCTTGTGATTCTCACACGGCAAATGGTGGTTTGATTTTTGTGAATTTTTGATGATTTTACGAACAAGAAAGAAAACTTGAGATATTTAAAAAATTGTATTTTTACCATTTAATAAATAGCTTTAATATTGAATTCAGTTTATTTATTTATTTTCTCAAAACAAACTGAAAAGATAGATCATTATTATTATTAACACTGAAACTACAATCACACTGAACACTGCAAATGAATGATGAATCATTGATGAATCATCTTTCTTATCTTCTTTTTCATCTTTACCGATGTAGGTAAACTTGATTTCTCGAGAATTTCCCGATACTATCAATCTTGGATTCTTCGACTTGTTCTGCTCGGATTCACGAATCATTTGATCGAACAACGTCCAAAAATGCTCCTTGGATTGAATCGGAGTGATGCTAGCCCGAAATTCGGGTTTTTTGTTTTGAAACTTGGGATTCATGGTAGTTAATGATATTAATAATGAAATATGTGTATCAAAGTTTTAGCAAAAAATCACGTGGCATTGTGAGTGGAAACTTTTCCAGATTGATATTTACAGAAATTTTACAAGATTATTTGTCTTGATATTTTTATGTTTTTATTTCAAGTCTATCTTTTTCTCTCTTCTGCCCAAAAAGTTGCTTTAGTTATTGACTCTTGTTTGATATCAATACCATTGAGTTGTCCCTCACTATCATCGATATCATTGAGTTGTCCCTCATTATTATCGATTCTATTGAGTTGTTCTTCACTATCATCGATACCATTGAGTTGCCTTTCACTATCATCGATACTATTGAATAATCTCTTCCTATTTCTACTGGGGTTAACTAGTAGTTTGGGATTTTAAAAATTTTCTATTCAAATTAAGTTGATTTTTTAAAAATTTGCCTTAGGTAATAGTTAATTAATTCGCAAAAGCTTAATTAATTAACTATTTTTACAATTTTAATGTTTTAGCATAAATTTTTTGCCTTAATTTCTAGTGGAAAATCTGATCAAGAATTTGAAACGAGTGACAAGAAAAGCTTCATCTCTCTCCTTATTTTAGATTGTC
>WURS02040510.1:0-11283 GCA_011762765.2 Rhinocypha anisoptera
GGAAAAGAGGGGGGGGGGTTGGGTGGAGTCTAATCGCGGATAGCAGCGTGCTCTCTTCCTCGGAGGCAGGGCCACTCGTCAAAAAAAAAAATACAATAAAAGAGACCTCAAACGAAAGAGAGATTCGGAGAGTTGAACAACAGGTCCTTTTTTCTCAGTTGAAACAAGTGCCGCTCATACTTTTTGCTCAGCGGGCCTAATTGCGAAGTCCCCGAATGTCGGGGGACCAATTTTTTTACGACGACTTGTGTGTGTGTATATATATTAATGAGTGAAGGGTAATCTAACAGTTTCGTCAGGTTTTATGATGGACTCCAGATTATAACTACCTAGCCTCATCTAACAATTACACCCTCTTCTACTCTGCACACTTCCTACCACCGATCATTCTATCTGGAACACATATTCTATCGCTTCATTACAGTCTTTGTTTGCTTTAATATTTGTCCAATCAGTTTCTCTCTTGTTGTACGTACTCGTATGCACTCATCCATCTGTTCAGATGGGTTTTCGAACTACTTCCTCCTTATCTAACTGCAAACATGAGTGAATCGCGACCGAATAGACGAGGTACAACCAATCTGAGCTCGGCCACCTTTGTTGAGCATCTGCCTACGATTGAAGTGCGAATATTGGTTTATCTATTTAAAAGAAATTTAATATCTGAATGGGTATAAAAACATATTTTTAAATATTGATTGAAGAGGCCTTGACTTTGTGGAACTGTTACATGTTTGCCGGCCTCGGTGGTGGTGGGGTAACGTCCTCGTCTGCCAACCAGGAGGTCGCGGGTTCGAATCCCGACTAGGTGGATTTTTCAATCTACACCCAGGAAATGGATATGTGTGTTTCGTCCTTGTTATTAAAAACTGTAATTGGCCTATTAGTGCTGTTTGTGGGCGATTGAAAATAAATAAATAAACATGCTATAAAGATGCTATAAAAACACTTCGCTTTACACTACAATATTTATTGACACGACTGGTTTCGCTACACCCGTAGCATTATAAAGTTACTTTGTACTTGACAAACTAGTCGTGTCAATAATTATTTAAGTGGAAAGCAAAGTGTTTTATCTTAATAATATATTTTGAAGAAAATATTTGCATAATTTGAGCTAAATATACTACCTATTTTTTTTTTAAGATTCTTTTTATCTTGCTATAGGGAGGATGACTGACCTAGCTCACTTCCTTTTACTTCTTCCTCTGCCAAAGTTTATTCATTCTCTCTCTGTGGTTTTTTTTAGCTATTTAGTCCAATTTTTGTTGGTTCTGACCTTTGTTTTTTTCGGGTATTATTATATTTGACATTGAAATAAATAAAGCCCATTGATTCTTAGCAAATATGTGAACATGGGCTAGAGATTTTCGTCTGAGATTTTTTTTAACGATCGGTTTCTGTCTTACACTAAACATGCATTTATGGTCGGTTTGAACTATGAGGGAGGTCAGGCCGAATTTTGGGCGCAGCTGGATGAAAAAATCGTCATCGAAATACACACGCGAATGCCGACCAAATCGGTGCTTGAAACGGGATCCGAAATTTTCGGTATCCGGATACCCTATCATAACCAGACACTCCCTCACGTTTGTTTATTTTTTACTTTTTTGTAAACTTCCTCGACTAGAAGGTTTTTTGGTCCAGGTATCCAACTCCGGAGAATGAAATTGCAAAAAATTGGAATCCTCGCATTCTAAGAATTGAATAACCCAGGTCATCCACGTTTCAGCCATCGAATAACGGTCCTTTCGGATGATCCGAATTTCAAATCATCACTACGTTTCCATCTCAGGTTCAGGCTGTGCTCCGTAACCATGCAATCTTTTTACGTCTTTAACAGCCCCTAAAGAAATGTTGATGCCAATCCGCTGTACTAATGTCACATTTCTTTCCGGCGCGATCGGAACTAAGTACAATGGTGAGGCCAAGTAAAATTCATTTGCCATTTCAAGATTTTTTTAGAATAGAAAATTTATCAGAGTGAAAAATGATAAAAAAATTATGCACAGAAAATGGTGATTTATAAAACTCATCTGGCAAACTCATTTTAAAACTTGGCAAAAGTTACGTAGAAATGTTGTAAACTTATGTTTGTAACATTTATTTTGTGACGATAGAAGGTGACGCCAGTCTATCAACATCCTGAAGTTACACCGAATGACTGGGAATATACACAATGGAACGCTCGTAAACAAGGCTGTAAATTTGACTGAAAGATGAGGGTCAGTATGTGCTTCCGATCGCCAATATACTCCTCTACTGCTACGCTCTACCTTCGAGTAGTTAATCAGAACTTGTTTCCGGGAAGTAAGATGGTTTTGAGGTACTATTCTCTTGAAACGGGAAGGTTCATCATCCACACTTTTTTCATATTTTACTGACTATTATGGTTTCCCAAAAATAATAGCTAAACCCTTCTGTTGGTCCATTGAAAGATGACCATCCTGATATACCAAGAATATGTGGCGGAAAAATTCGATTTTTAAAGAATTAAAACAATTTAATATCAAGGACTGGTGATTATGTGATTCACGTAAGTGTGTTATAATTAACACGAAAAACGTTAGAATGTATATGGAGTTATAAATCACAGGTTTATAAAATGTATGCGTCAATTGTTACTCGTGACATTCCACGTTAAATCTAATCGATCACCTGGTCTCAAAGGGACTAAGACGTTCCTCTGATGGTTTTCCGAAACATGATGCTCGCATGGTTGGCATATAAACCACGGTCTATAGGAAAGAGTTTTTGATCAAGATAGCGACATTTGTATTCGGATTGCGGTTGGTTTTCGACGTTTTCACAAAATGCCGCCGCAACTTCAAAGGCACGTGAATGCACGGCTCGAAGAACGTGACACAAACGTCATAATTTGTGATTCCAATCGCGTCACTGGATATGTCGTTCCAACGATAACGCCGATATTAATTGACACTCAGCAACAGACCGTGTTCCTATGACCATGGACACGGGCAACCAGGAAAGTGGACTGAGAGGCGAGAGTGATTTGTGGACCTGGGAATCGATTAATAGAATAATTTGGAGAGAAAAAGTAAGGAATGAGGAGGGAGAAGACAGAATACTGATGAAAATCATTAAAAAGCGGCAGAGAAACTTCATTGGGCACTTTATAAGGAATGAAGAACTGTTGAAGAACGGTGCAGAGAAAGACGAAATGAGGAAGAAGGGCAAATCATTTTTGATGAGTTAAAACGAAGAATTGGCTATTTGTAAATCAAGAAGAAGGCTTTCGAAAGAAGACTTTTTTAGTTGCATTGAATCAAAGTGACTGGAGGTAGGTAAAAAATATTTTAATTATAAATGGATAATTATTTGGCCTAAGTAGGGAGCGTTGCTGCTGCAGTTACGCTCCAAATCCTTACGTTTACCTGCAGGAGAAGAGGGACTTGACATGAAGGGATGAACAAAGAAGTTCGGAGCATGAGTAAACACGTTATGCATCGAAGTAGGACATGTGAAGAAATACAGTGCATCTAACGTTTTGAGTCTAATACTAGAAGAAGCCCCTCTTCAATCAATAAATATTAATTTCTGTCATGGAACTAGGTGTCAAGACGAGTACAAGGTTAGCACGACTACAAAGTTTTGTGCTGAAAAGATGATCACCTAATGAAATTATTCAAATTGGATTTTAATAAGTTTTATCTTTAATTATTTAATTTTCAAGTATATTATTAGTGTTACCAAGAGACGACCCACGGTGGGATTTTCTGGAAAGAAATTCACCAATCTGCTGAATGTATTAAAGTTTTTCTGCTCGGGGTAATAGAAAATCTTGGTTTGCATTAAAACTTGAGTTTGATTCAAAGGTTGGCTTCGAAAAACGGAAAACATTTCATTATAAACCAAAAAAGAGGTGAATAATAAACTCTAGGGCGAGACAAATGTACATACGTATGCAGGTTGTCCTTGTCCTATGGGGAATACTATTAGGATGAAATCTCTCAATTTCAGGAGTAGCTAACCAATGTCACAATTGAAATTAATAGTTCCATTTAGGATGCAGCCGACTGAGGCTTTGTGATGACAATGAAATCGTTCCGACGTTTATCGCCCAAGCATCTCACGGGATGTGTGACTGAACAGATTAGAATGCATTTTACGTTTTCCTCATTGGACTTTCAAATTGCCTCGAATGGACAAGCCAAAAACTTAAGGATGGATAAGGGAAAACTCTGCGTGGCAACATTGGATGAGTAAATTACTAAATCGATCGGGAAGTCGATTAGGATTCACGATGTCCTCGGTAGAAAATCCACAGCATTGGTTGAATGGCAATTGAGGACGTCCTTGCCCCGCGACAATAGGAGGTGAGATTACATGAGAGTGTACAATCTTTCCATCTGCCCATCCCTTAGGACGTCTAGAGCGAAGGAGACTCCGGGATTCGTGGCGTAACAGTATCCTACCATATGACTTTTATCCGATTAAGCCATGTTTATATTTATATTGTTTCCTTTCCAAAAAAAATTCCACACTCGAGGTGAGAAATTGTAATTGACCATATAAAAAACTCGTTTTGGACGGGAATCTGGTTTTGTTCCGTATAGAAATCCCGGTGATGGGGTGCAGAATTAGCCACGAAATAAATCCATGGATTTACAGTTCCTCTGACTTTACGCGATGAATATGTTTCCGTCTACGTGATACATAGCGATAATATGAAGTGGAATTTGAGAAGAAATCATTACCGCGACCATCAAAGAAAACGGTGACGTCGGTAAAGCACATCTGATGAGGCCATAAACGGCCATTGAATATTGTATATGGAAGCTGTCCTGTTGGACAAAATTTTCCTTGCCTACGACTCTACGAGTGTGAAGATTAATTTCTTCTGGAGTTTCTTCCGCGTCTGTCCATGTTGGGGGCACAACAGTTTCTTCAGCATTGCAGCTTGCGTCTTCAGGTCCGAAATGACCTCAGGTCTTCTGGTCGAAAATGACCGACATGGTCTTCAGGTCTTCGGACTTGAAGAGGCTAGCCTCAACGCTGGAGAAACTGATGTCTCCCGCAATAAGGACATACGCGGAGGAAACCCCGGAAGAAATTAATCCTCAAACCCGAGACACCACGGAAGCCTCAACCAATACCTCTACGAGTGGACTATACGCAACTCATTCGTGAATACACGGGATTCATAAACGGTAGCCAATTGATTAAAATCATCCATTACTGTCGTAAGCACATTTCGAATGCACCTATGATCATTTCCTCCAAAATGGGATTTTCTCTGTAAACCATATCTCTGTAAGATGGAAAGTCAGATAAAGTGCCAATATCCGTGGGACATATGAAACGAATACATATAGTGCCATTCGTGGATTGGGGGACTAACGTCACAGAATCAACTCTCGTCTAAGAGGAACACACGAGCTCTATTTAAATGTCGCTCTTTATGATTATAATATGGTGTGACATTTTCACGGGAAGGATGGACTGAAGAGTTAATTTCTGGGGGTACTTCGGCGTGGATGGAAGTTCATAATGTCTTCCGAATAGCCCATGTTTGGGGTAGATAAAATAAATGGAAATTCTGACTCACAATTGTAATTACCTCTCGCCTTCCCAAATTCTGTCAACGGAAAATGCAGAGGCGAAAGGCGGAAGGAGAAAGGGAGGGAGTCGCCAGCGGAGAATCAAGACAGAATAACGGACGAAGAAGCCGAAGCTGGCCGTCACAATCATTGCCTTCACCCAAGATGGCGACGCGGGCGTCGAAGTCACCGCATTCCACGCCTTAACGCGGCGGCGGAAGGACGCCACCCAGCGCGACCATGACGCCACTCGCGACGAGTGGGAGAAATTCCGATCGTGTATGCTCCACGGGCTTCATTGGTTCGAGTTATAACGGATAAGGTGCCGTATTTATTCCGAACCCAAGAGCACCTTCGTTTTCAAAATCAGGAGGCACGTTATTTTTACACAATTTCAACTCATACCGTTCAACTAGTAAGTAAATACTGGTTGAAACATTTTTGTTTCGCTCTTCTTTCTTTATATCTTCCATTCACATCCTCATATGTCTTTCCTCTCAGTCTGCAGCACCATTAACTCGAGAATCAGTAGTAACCATTAAAGTTGGGCCCCGAAATGATACATATTCTTCCAACCATAGTAAAAACTGATGTCCAGTATCAAAAAAAGCATTGAAATCTTGGCAATGTGACCCCCTGCCACACGTCCTTGCGGCGGCTTGCAGGGTAATAGGTAAAAATAAGAAACAGAAACGGTGTGGATTCCCCATGCCACACGCCTTGTTGGCAGCTTAGGCAGATATTTTGTCAACGTCTCGTATGGTGTGTGTCTGGTCAATAGGAATCCATATGTCAACATTTCCTGCTCACACATATGCAGTACCCAACTAGGAGATGCATGATCAGATAGTTCAAGTAGACCATGATTCTGACTCACTTGTTACTTTCTTGATACATATGAAATGAAATGTTTTAATTTTTAACCAGTTGACTGTAAAGTACATGCTTTGAATACAACTAGTAAAGTTGGGTTTTTAATATATAAGATCTTACTTAACATAAATGTGTGAGTAAATAAATAATTAATTAATGTTCAACAGAACATTACTATGAGAAAATATGAGGTAAGTCCTAACCATAAACCAAGAATCAGTCTTCACAAGCCAATGAATGTTTCTTCTTCAGATCAGCTAACAAGCTACTTAATTTTTGGTGCTGCAAAGAAATGGCTTTGGTGATATTACTTGCAATAAATAAATATATACACCACCAAACTATTAGAAATAAATTCAACATTTCAACTATTATATAGGATGAATATTTTAATTGAAAAGGATCTGAATTCCAATTCATAAAAAATTAGGTAATTGAAAGACTTGTATTAACCTGAAATTACTTGTTCCGTGAATTCAGTAAGTAATATGCCCTCGAAATTCGTGTCTTGACAAATATAATGACACTTCTAAAAAGGCAACATAGGTAAATGTATGCTTAGTCCTTGCAACCAGTTGAGATTTACAGTCAAATAAAAATATTCGTCAAAGTGATATCGTTGGACTGAAGTATGTGAAGTGGGAAAATAATGTTGTGAAAGAAACCAACTAGGCCACTCCACATTGAAAACATTTATTTATCAACCCGATTTTGCAACACGTTTTGAGTCCTGACGATATCAGGTAGTAAAAAAATCATGGTTTTCATCCATAGATATTTCGCATCTGATTTGCATAGTCAGTTCTTTCCATTTCTCTCTTACCAATTAGGAAAATGTTTCCACAAATACGAAGCCTGAGACGGAGCCGTTTGTTTCTTGCACGAAGGCAGCCTTGAGTATATGTCGTCGAACAAAGCTTTCAGGTTATCACCTCGGCAAAGCTTAAGGGGCGGCCGTTGAAGTCTCCACCCACGAGGCCCGTCTACAGGCAAGCAGGAGAATGCGATGTCACTCGCTCCTTGTTGTGGCGACCACACCCACCGATGGTCGGGGGATGAGGTGAGAGCGGTGGAAGGCATTGCGAAACACGCACTTCCACATTATCCCATTCGGCCGAATTAGTATCTCACTCCGTGACTCGACGGCGAGGATACAACCCATAGAGATAATACAAAGCATCAGCATGCTCATGATGTCATAATCATTCCTTTTCCTCAGTACATGAAGGAAGCATTTATGGAAAGATCTAGTACCAGGGATATCGAGTAGGCTTTAATAAGTCGATTACTAAAACTAAGATATGGAGCAAGACGTTGTACGGTGAATAACCCTTACCGATGGAGGAAGATTAGGACTTATTTGAGCCTTTTGAAATGCTGAAATAAAACGATATCGGAAAGGAAAATTAAATCTCATCATTGGTAGAGGAGGAGCGGAAGATTTTTTTAAAGGAATTCGAAGAAGGCAGGAAATTTGGCTGGAGTATTAAAGGAGGTAACTGGATGTTGAGAAGAGTATTGCACGTTAACATTTTGCGTAATCCACGCTGGGCCAGGAAATATATGTGTATTCAAAGGAATACAAGCACATGGATCAAAACAAGGATTTAGCGTAAGGCCGACAAAACAATTGTATGGTCATCAGAAGTCTACATGCGAATGATAATAATATGTATTTGATGGGACGATATTGAGACTGGAGATCCTTCCTCCATCCAACACCTTCTACAAAGACTTCATATTTTACATAAAAAAAAATAAGGCATCAAAGTATAAAATACATGTTAAGTACAAAAGATGTTAAGAAAATTGCTGAAATTGTTGAAAGATATTTACAACTTTGGGAAAAATGTAAGAAAGCAGGCTGTTATCCTTTACGTAAAAACCCTATGCAGAGAAGCATCCTCACAAGAAACTTGTGTGACATACTGATATGAAAGCTAATGTGTTATTTTAAGTACTACTGGTTTTCTTTCGGAACAGGGTACATAGGAGAGAGTAAGTTATAGCATATATATTCTTCCCTAGGTCAATAAAGGTTGCGGCGATCGCCGAAATATTCTGACAATAATGTGTCTCTTTTATATGTCTTTGAGTCATACCTATGGATGAATGGTGAATTACCTTCGAATACTGAATGTACTTCTACGTGGTTATAGGTGCTCCCATTATTGTGGAAGTATTTTTGTTCACAGGCTCCTTCGACGGCTATGGTCATTTCGCACCTCTTCAAATCATAGAAAAATCCTATTGGACAAACACAACACCCATACTGTGGGCGGGACTCGAACCCACGACCTTTGGGTTAGCCGGCAAGCGCGCTACTCTCAGGCTAACCCCGCCGGCTCCCATTATTTCATTGCCATAGAGAATAATATAAATAATTATGAAACAATTAGAGGTTGTCAATTTTGTATACATATTCCACCTTTATACGATTCCAACTATCTTCATCTACTCCTAACCAATGTCCGCGAATTTTATAAATATTTATGATTAAAACGCACAGTAATAATAACTAATAGTTGAAAGTGAAATAAAAGTAAATTTAAACGAAAGTTTAAATCATTAAATTAAATCTAATAAAGCCAGCATGATTTTTCAAGCGTTGCCACAATGAATGACAAGTAAATTCCAGTACCAACCAGTTCCAACAAATTCCTCTACCTTCGCGGCCGGAAGCTGACGGTGGCACTTCACACACGAACCACTTCCTAAGGCGATTTCTTAACACACTAGCAAATTTCTTGGAAGTCTCTAATTTTACAAACGAGAGCGTTGGATAGTTTTGGGATCGCGAGACCAGATCTTTTCCCATGGGGCCCCCGGAGTGGAGAATGCCTGTGTCGGTAACAGTCGACAATTATCCTACTGAGGACGAGTTCCAAGAAGTCTGAACGAATGGAAACGCATCTGATCCTAATTGAGAAGCGTTGGACGGGATTGAATTGAGGAGAATTGTCCTTACGTAGATAAGAGTGGTCCTGATACTCTAATTTCTGGAGCTCGAAGCTACCAATCTGGAAAGGATTCGGGTTCAATTCTCGATGACGCCTCTGAATTCAATCAACTAGAACCAGGATTCAAAAATTTTCCAGGACACAAATCTTCCCGGGAAACCAAAGGGAAAGGAACTAGAAACCTTTGTGAGTTTTTGTGAATTTATACACGCCGTTAGAATTAGTAGTTAATGAGCACATAAAAAAACCTGATGGCCGGGTTAGCCTGGTGGGTAGCATACTCGCGGCTAACCCAAAGGTCGCGGGTTCGTGTCCCGCTCTGAGCATGGTTGTTATGATGTCCAAATGGGTTTTATCTTCAAACTGAAGAGGTGAAAAATGACCAGTGCCATCGACGAACTCTATACATTGAAATATACTACTACTACCTAAAAACTCGACTTAAAGGTTGAAGAATGTGATTAGAAACTAGTTTTATACATGGCAGTTTTTAATATATTAGATCTGGTCGAACTGGTATGTAGGTCTCTGCAAACTATTCATTCTTTTTTTTCTGGTCCGTATCAAGTGATACGAGGTTTTAAATGAAAATTTATATTAATGCATATATTAATTTAAATTTATATTAAGATGCATATTGACTCGGGGTCATGGTAACCCAGCGGGAAGTCAAAGCACCTGAATATTGAACGGAAAGTCAGAGTTCAAACCTGAGTGATGTCTCCGGTAAACCTTTATCTCAACCTAATCTTGGTGATGTTTTTATACTGGATATCTTCTTTGGAAACCACGGTCAGAACGGAAAGGAACTGTCACTCATATATTACCATATTGCGATATTTTGACCAACTTTAATGCTAGATGACCACAAAGTTTACACAGACAGGGTTAGCCTTGTGGGTAGAGCGTTGGCCAGCTAACAAAAAAGTCTTGGGTTCGAGTACCACATAGGGCATGGGTGCTGTGTTCGTACAAAAGGGTTTTTTTTTCTATGATTTGAAGAGGAGCTAAATGATCATAGCCGCCAACACACCCAGAAAAATAAAAGAGAGTGAGAGAGATAGGAAGGAGAGAGAAAGGCGGAGAAAGATGAAGAAGAATGGTAAATACAGAAAGATGAAAGGAGAGAATGGAGGAAGAGACGGAGTGAGAGAGAGAGAACAGGCAGAAAGTTGGAGATAAAGAGAGAGAGAGGAGAGAAAGAGAGGGGAGAAGAGATAGGGGCAAAGAAAGAGAGGGGGAAAAAGAGAGAGAGGGGAGTAGGGAAGGGAGAAAGAGGGGAGGTGAGAGGGTGCAGAGGGAGGGGAGGGTGAATGGCATCTTCCGTTGCCGGAAATGAGAACCGTATTTGAAATACTTTGACCTGGATACTGGCCCACTGCTCCCTTCTCCCTTCCTGATCACCATTCCCACCCCTACCAACGTTTTCAATACGGGGGCCCCTTTTTAATCGGTCAGGGTAAGAGATCACCTAGAAATGATGCTGATATTCTCCCGTAAACAGTAGTGACTAGG
Source organism: Rhinocypha anisoptera (assembly GCA_011762765.2). Classification (NCBI taxonomy): domain Eukaryota; kingdom Metazoa; phylum Arthropoda; class Insecta; order Odonata; family Chlorocyphidae; genus Rhinocypha; species Rhinocypha anisoptera. Next base: position 10,910 of record WURS02040510.1, read on the forward strand.
AATCCTATTTTCTGTCCCTGTGCCGCCTATAGTTTTCCCGGAAAAGTACCGTTGATACCCACAAATTCACTCAGGATTGGATTTGACGTCACCTGAGACATCACCTGGATTTGAACCCAAGACCCCTGTAATTCATTAGGTGAGCACTCTCGCCAAATGGGCTACTTAGTCCTAGGCGTCTCCAATCGAGACCTCGGGGATCTATAATCGAACCCTTTGCATAAATCAGCGCCCCACGTCCACCCCCTTATTCCCCACTCTCCCTCCTCGGGGCTGGAACCCCGCCAGGCCGTAAAAATTCGGTCCACCCCCCCCCCCCACCCCCCACCCCCCCCCAGCCACCCCACGCCCCACGCCCCCAACCCCGTACCGGG
>WURS02040519.1:0-11283 GCA_011762765.2 Rhinocypha anisoptera
GTAAATGGGAGAGACACGCCCACTACTTCCCACCGCAGATTCAACATTCCAGGACCCGGATCCCCACCTTGGAGGAGGAGGGGCCTTCCCCCCCCTCCCCACGGAGCTCCTATGCAGAACGGTTGCGGTTTACGCTAATGGCACTTGATGCTGCGCGGCGGCAGGATGTCAAACGTCTTATTACCGGTTAAACTGCGGGAAGCGCCTGTTCGCAAGCAGGAATAGGGAAAATGAGGCAGTTGGTGAAAGGGGCAGAAAAGTGAGTATATCACACTCTTCCATCCATAAGTATACCACACATAATCTCATCCATTTCAGTAAACGGCATTCTCCTTTTCATTTTAGGTTTCTTAAGAAAGGAAACTGTTTTAGGGGTAACTCTGTGGAATTTCTCGATATTAGGAAGAGAAATGAAAACCTTGCAATATATCGTATATATTGTGGAATTGCAAGGTTTTCTTTTCTTAAGAATGTAAGCTATGCCAAAACCTTGGCTTTCAGTTTTTGGCGGACAAGTTCCTTTTTCGTCAAGTCAACAACAAGTTAAACCACCATCAAACTTATCCGTCATTTTCATGCCAAAGATCACAAGTAACGTAGAGTTTGCAAAAAAAAGATTACATGTAACTGGTCTAAATTTAGGGATGCAACAGAAAAAAAAATGTCGTCCTCATTTCTAATACACTGTTTGAAAAACATATTCGAATGAATTATCAACTGTGCATTGATAACGCCGCAGGTGATTCATCTCAATTGGATAGCCATTCAAGCCAGGATGTACCAATAAATATATTTGCGTCAGTGAGAATCAATTTCCATAGCCACCATCTTGGAAATTTCGAGTCAAGTGCCCGCTTCGCGTCGGCCGACTTGCGGGAAGACTTGAATGTCCGCAGAGCAAACGGTGGACTTCGTGAAGTCTGCTCTTGTCTCTCAGAGCCTTGCAGGCATTTCGATTGGATGAATCAAAGCTCTCCTGCATGAAGAGTTCGCATAGTCCTCCCAGTTCATCACAAGGGAGCCTCGAGGGAACGCGTCCTAATACCCTCTGGCTCTCCTCTTCTACTTCCTGCTCCAGCGTGTCATCCGACACGTACATACGTATATTAGAATTGATTCGCCTCGCCTTGCCGCATCGTTATACACCCTCCACGAGGTTTTATTCCTGATCACCCCGTGCAACTTGCGGTGATAGCACGTAGTCCCCATTGATCGGTGACGCCTTTTCTTTTCAAATTACCAACCCAGACGTCGAAATCGTTAGTGGTACCGCACTCCTGTCGTGAACGGTATTCATCGGTGGCCTCCCGGCCAACTCGAATGCTGGCCGATGCCAAAATCTCTTCCGCATTCCAGTGACTTAGCGCCACCACCTGCCGCACCAGCCGAGCGAATGTCTTCTTCTGGGAAACGGATCGAAGTAATTCCGTAAGCGTTAATTAGCTCTTGGAGAATCCAGTGAAGCATGCGTAACTGATTCTCGAGCATATTTCCTTACGCGCTAGTTCTCCAACTAGAGCACCCAAGCCGTATCATCAAACTTGTGTGATACCAAATCAAATCAATGTGGTTTTATTTCCACTACCACCGTTACGCTCTTCCTTCTCCCTGCTGCACGCTTCGCGTCTTCCCAGGATGATATGTCTTAAGACTCATGTAACAATTGGAATATTTTACGTACAATCAGCTTTAAAATATTTGTACGTTAATTGGAAATTTAAATATATTCAACAGTTATTTTTATAAATCAAAAAGGTGGCGAAGAATTGAGATGTAGGCAAAAGTATTTAGTAAGGGAGAACTGTAGTCCTCTTACGTACGGAGGATGTAACGCAATATTATTTATTTTTCCACTAGCGCTCAACTAATCTATGGGGTGAAATCACGCAGCAAATGAAACCTGACTAATAGTGAAATTCGTTATCAAAAGAAATGCTTTGAGATGACCATGAAGAAAAATGAAAATATTATCGAGGACACTGGAAAATAAATTGCTTTAGTGAAAGGAATATGGTCAGTTGTGGAAGAATCGATGAGAGCGATTGTAGCAGGCCTCACTTGGTGGAACTATTTCATAATGATTATGGATAAAACACACTTAATATACTTTGCGGTTCGACAAAAAAAGATTTTATTTAACCGCGACCGGCTTCGACACTGATTGTCATCTTCTGACACTCAGTGTCGAAACCCTTCGCGGTTAAATAATTTTTTTGTGGAATGGAAAAGTATATTTTGTGTGTTTTATCGACTTGGTGACAGTTATTTAAATTAGAAATGCAAATGAAATATTTCTAAAAGAATATTCAGAGTGCTTTTATATATATATATATATACCTGGAAAGAGAGTGGGAACAGATTGTAGGCCTTATAAATCGAAGTAAAGGATAGAAAAAATTATCCTTTCTATGTGCAGAGAGAAATTCATTTCTGAGTTTTTTAAATGGAGCGGAATAGTCGAATAGTAGATATAATAAACAGAAAGTTTATTAGAATATAAAGTAGGGTAAATCAGGGACACAGACATTTTAATATGTGTGGTATGAAGGAATGTAATTAGTAACCGGATCTGATAGTATTGGTTGTTGTATTTTAAGTCAAACTCTAAAAGTAATTAAAGCGTTCGGAAATTCTAGTTTTAAGGAAGCCCGAGGCAATTCGTCGCAGGAAAAAAGGGCCCATCATTAACCTACCCCTAATAGAAAAAATACAAATAAAAAGAGAAGAAACGAATATCCCCGGAAAATGGAATCGTTTTATTAATAATTATCGTATCCAATCTCTTAATATTTGGAAATACAGCATTTTGGTCTCATTTGGAAAGGTCTCATACTGCCGACCTAATTCGGAAATATATTTTGAGATTGAGTGAAAGCTGATTAAATATCCGTTTTTTACAAATTAATTATAAATTAAGAAATCATAATCAGAGAATTAAGTAAATATTATGTATTTGGATAATATTGACCCAATTAAAGAAAAACTGAGAGGTACGAGCGTATATAAAAATTATTAAATTGTTCACTTTAAGTTACTGCATTTAACTGAGCGTTTTTTAATCTGTGACTTCATATTCATTTGGAATATTCTGCTATCAGATATTTAATTTACTTTAAACAACTGTTACTTAAGAGGAAATTTGCAATTACGGTATGCTGAATTTGATAAAGCTTATGCTTATTATGATATAGCTTATGATTATTGCAATGTTTTTTGTTCATTTGCGATGCTTTTTAATATCAGTATATTTTTATCTTATAAATAAATATATATATATATATAAACTTTAATACGGCATTTATGACGAAATATGGTATGTAAGGTATATTGCGAATTAGTCTGAGGAGCTGATTAATGCAGACTTTTGTTAAATTTAAACTGATATTGGATGGCTTAAGAGAGAGAGTGATATTAGTCACGGAATACGCTATGCTTTTGCAATGCCGAAAATATTATGTTGTTTTCACTTTTATGGGTTTTTTTCTGGTTTAACTATTAGGCATTTCAGGCCGGGAAGAAGGGTATCCAAGGATAGGAATGGAAGGGTAGGAGAAAGTTTAGACTCATAAGATCCTCTAAATATATTTTTAAACTAGTGAAAATACATCATAATCTGTTGTGTTTGTACGATTGCTTTTTGTTTACGATTTTCACTTATTTTTCGAACATTGATAAAGTTGTAATTTTCTCAGAAAATCTTCAGTCATTCTCAGACACCCCCACAAACATGGGATCACTATACTCAAGTGCCACTTCGATCTACTACGATATACTGAAAGTTGACGGAATAATGCTTAGAATGATAAATATTTTCCGTGATATTTCAGGGTGGCTGTATTAGACGCTAGATTGGAACTGCACCTTTTAATCACGAACAAATTTATGACCGCTATCTATGGTCAGTTGACATTATCACTGCGCATATATAAATAGCTTAATTTTGGAGAGATCCGGGAACATTGGAGCACTTGGAAAAAAGAGCAGTGCTTGCTTCTCTTTGTCGATGGCATGAACCGCTAAAGGTTCCTTTTCGGTGGGAGTGAGGCGAAGTCTTGCCCGTCCCCCTGCTCTCCCACCGCTACCGTCTGTAGTAGCCTGTACATCTCCGAGTTGCGAGGAGATGCGACGACTTGGTCGACGCCATGCTCCTCACCTCCACGTTTTGCAAATTACCGGAGTGGATCGGTGAAGGAGCAGGAGTGAGAGGAGGCCGCCCAAAGTGTCGGCGGCGGTGGTGAGTGTCGCGAGAGAACGAGAGAGAGAGAGGCGGGTGGGCGAGAGAGAAGCGGAGGGACAGAACGATTGCATCTCCGGGATGCAAATTCCGGAGCATTAATTCTCCACGATCGGTTCCTCGGGCATGGGGAGACCTCGCTTATGGAAATTAAGCTGCACAAATTATACAGTTCGGGCCACACACCGCGCGCGATTGGGTTGGTCTCTTTCTCCCCTTTTTTTTTTCTTTTGTCCTCGAGAGACCGCGCGAGGAGAGCTCTCCCCTGCCTCTCCGGTTCGGAAGATGAAGTGGGCGGGGGGGAGGATGTCAACGGCGAGATGCGAAACCTGTGTGGTGCATCAGGAGTGGATTTAGGGAAGTTCGCGATGAGTACTAATCTTCGTTGACGTCCCCAACCGTTGCGCAGGGAAAGATAGAGAGAGAAGAGAGAGAGAGAGGGGGAGGGAGAGAGAGGCGGTCGCTAATAATGTAGGTCTATGGAGCTTTTTCTAATCTCAAGAAATATTTGTCTGCGATGATACCGAGGCTTTAAAGAATCCTCTTAACTGAACGGATGAAATTCTTTTTTCGTGTTCATCGGACTGGGTGGAATCCGATGAAACAGCGGCATTGGAATTACCGTTATACTGACAAAGTACATCAAGACTGTTGGAATGCCAGCATTCTTGGAACATCTTTAAGCGTCTAGGTAAAATATTTGCTATAAATAACTTATAATATTCTAGACATCAAGCTTTATTGAGTCTTCTCAATGCCCTGCAAGCAGTTTCACGGGTGTTTAGGTAAGGGGGTCAAGCACAGAGGGCAGCGTGGTGCAATGAACTGGAAGGTCTCATTTGCAACCCCATGTGAATTCACCGGTTATTCGTTTAAATCAAATTCTTGTGGATCTCTAAGTAAGGACACATCTTGGAATACTCGTGAAACAAAAATGATTGTACATGAGTTTGGTGAGCGTAATGATGTCAACTCCTCCACCATTATAAAATCAAATTGGTGAGATTAATGTATTTAAAAGTATAAGTTAATACATAAAATATGATAATGAAGTTTAGAATAAAGTAGTAGTGAATGTTCATGGTAGAAATGGAAAAAATTAACATTGCACTCTTTTTCAAACACCTCGTATACTTATCAAAATACCTTCATATTTTCATATAGTGTATAATTTTGGACAGAGGGAATTTTGAACTATTCCCCATGAACGGAGAATACGTTCCATAACTTGGAGCATATGTTAAAAAATAGAATGACGCATAATTTTTAATCAGAAATGATCCATGATTTTTTTTACTGTGATAACCTCTTTTTCACTACTCTCACCATGTAAAAATCATCATTTTTAACCTTCGCAAGAATGATGGCTACACTTGCATCATGTGGAGGACCACGGTATCCCAATATCCGACTACGCGAAGGCAAGCATTGGCCGAAAAGGGTTTTTTAAAGTAGATTTCGAGGGGTTGGGGGTGGGAACCGCGACTAACCGGAGCGTGGGGTCGAATAGAGGGTGCTCGTGGGCGAATCGACCAACACGACCAGGGGGGAAAGCTCTCGACATTAGCGGCGCCGTCGCAATCCCTGCGGAAGCTGCCGGAGTCCGAAAGCCGGGAAGCGGTTCCCGCGCGCTCCGTCGGTTGTTCCTGATTGGTTCCCGTGAAATCCCCCGTCATAGGCCGCCTGAGTGAACCGTGCAGACGGCAGCACCGGCCGGTCCAGAGGGTTGGAGGGAGGGTCCGAGATAGCGGGGTGATCCTGGGGTTCTGCAGTGTTAGTGGCGGGAAGGGGAGGGAGAAAGGGGGGGGAGGGGGCCGTGTTGAAAAAAGCGTGTGCGGGTCGGTAGTCGTGCAAGTGAGTGGGCTGGGATGCGTGTGAAAAAGGAGGTAAAGAGAGATGGGATAGCCTTGATTTCGTAGCGTTAAAAAATTGGAAAGTTTTTCTGGTGATTTAAAAAAAAAACTTTACTTTAAAAAAACCTCTTTTTTTCCTATCTCTTACGGCGAAACTCAAATCCATCCTTCCCTGTATCTCTTCATCCGGTAAGATTTTGTTTGGGACCATTCCATTCGATATTTCGTTCGCGACATGTTTCCGGGAATCGTTTTCTCTACAATAAATTGCGATGAAAGTAACGTTCCGGGTAATGGATTTTTATATTCGACTGCGGGTCGTGGTCCTATCATCTATATTTCTGTACACTTATTTCGTTCGTGCCTGATCTGAATGTTGGATTTTATTAAAGATCGCTCGTCTTTTAAATCTTCAGGCATAGCAAATGAAGTAATGTTAAAAAAGGTGGAATTACAGATCATTTTGAGGTATTTTAGGTGTTGAAACTAATAAAAATGACAAATTATATCTGTTCTTTCAAAAAAATTTTATTGTAACTAGATTCAGGTATCATTAAATAGATTTAAATAAAATATGTACGACTTACTATTTTTACAAGCAAATAAGTTGACCTAACGCTTTATAGGTTTATATGCACAATGATATTGTTGACAAAGAGGTCGTGGTAGCCCAGTGGGTAGAGTGCTTGGCTACTAACCGGGGGACCCGTGTTCGAGACCGGGTGACGACCCTCCGGACACCTCCAACTAAACCCAAGCTGAGTGATTTTTCGGGTACCACATCTTCGTGGGAAAAAACCCGAATGTGGCACAGGGAAAGGTACTGGTCCCTCTATACCCTGATGTGTCAATTTCCACACGCCGTGGGCTTAGTACTAGGTGAGCTCTACCCTCACTTAACATACCAACGTTCGAGTTGATCACTGTGGTGGTGGACAATGAAGCCACTTATTCCAAATTTCGTAAACAGTCCTAGCTGGAAATGGACAACTATAATTTGTAATACAACAACATTTTCTACAATTGATGTGATCTCAATGCGACTTTCAGGTTTAAAAAATAAAAGACATTGACTTTCATTAGAGTTTAAATAAGAAGAGTAATAGTAGTGTTATTTTCGTTTTTGTAGGGTACTTCGACGGATATGGTCATTTCACACCTCTTCATAACATAGAAAAAAACCCATCTGGGCAAACACAACACCGATGCCCTGGGTGGGAATTCGAACCCGCGACCTTTAGGTTAGCCAGCGAGCACGCTACCCACCAGGCTAACCCGGTCGGCTGAAATAATAAGAGCCACTCTAACCATCATTTCAGTGTGGATGATAGATTTAATTCTATTCTTAAATTTCCAGGTGAGATTGGCTATCAACAAAAAATTCATTCATAGTTCTATAGTATCGCATATGAATAACAACATAAATTTAAGAAGTAGAGTTTTTTAAGAGAAATAAATTGGGAGTGTTTTTGGTGACAATGATGGAGGTGATTTATGATAAGAATGTGCAAGTATCTCAGATATGTAAACACATTCCTCGGAGATGTACGAGCTATCGTGATAATTAATGCAAGACCTTCGAAGTTGACTGATGTGAACTACCATGGCGCCAATACGATATTCATCGGTTTGTATAACATGCGTATATTCAGAAAATTAATTACAGGTCAAAGTGACGAATGTACCTACTATGAATTTTACACTCATGACCTTTAGGACGACCATTTTGAACTTCTGTAAATCCCATACAATACCCTTATGAATATTGCGCTTTATCATCTTCACCTTTGGCCATAAAATTCCGAAGCTACTTCCATATGCGTGAATCATTTACGAGTGTCTGAGTCCGAGTGTGAATGTTTATCCTGGGACATTCCAATTTATTTGGGAATTTCGCGGTCTTTTGGGCATTTGTATGTGTGAGTGTAAAAGGTCCTAAGATAGTCTCAAAGAAAACGAGATAACGGCTTACGATTATACCTCAAACTCCACAGCCGCGACTACCCTTAAGGTTGCTATCGCTAGACTAGATCGGGAGTAACATTATTTTTTTAAAGTAAGAGATAAAAAAAAATTTCACATACATTTGGGAAGTATTTATCATTTTAAATGTTTCAACGGTCACTGAAGAACTTCAAACAAATAGGATTTTAAAGGTGAAAGATATGCAGCCAATTAAGGATGCACACACCTTTGAAAAATATGTCAAGCAGGTCAACATCAGTTTAATATCGTTTTAAATGGAATGACAGAAAGTTTAAAAGATTGTCAGTTCAAAAGATCAACAGCAATGTGTGATATCGAAAAGCTGACTGAGATATGATGCAATGGTGTTCATACTCCTGAAAATACTTTAAAATGTAGAAATGTATTAGGACAGAGCTTTCCTTTTAAGGCGTGTTGCTTTTTTTTCAACGAAGAATGAGAGAGCAAAGAGAGTTTTCAACGAATATTTCAGGTGAAACGGAGGATATTGATACTTTTTCAAAGTTTAATATGTGGTGGCTCATGACAAAAGGGAAGCTTGATAAATTACTTCAAGTTTTCTGAAACATGTCGTGGCGTAATGAAATACTGATTAATTTGTCAATAAATTTCAAAGTGAGCCATCCGATTAATACATAATTAGTGCAAAAATAAAGCATCAAAACTGCATTGATCGAAATAAATGTGAATAGAAAAAGACTACCTTCACACGTTGGCATTCTCCCTATACGCGTCGCAAAATTTTCAATGAGAATTCATTTCCAAACACATTACATAATAGATAGAAATAATCCAGCTCGAACTGAATATCGCGCGAAAGAATAAAAATCAAATAGCAATCTCAATGATATCTAGCGGATTCCTCGCTTATGTGTGTTCGTTGTTTCCTTCCCTGAAAATTCAAATGGTCTGCCAATCAATCTATTATCAAACGTTTTATAAACAAAAATCTTCCTTGACTTTTCTTTACACAATAAAAAAACATGATAGAAATGTGCGGCATGGAGGATGACGTCCTTAACCCTCTAAGTCAAAAGTGAAGTAAAATAGAACCACAGCACCTTCGGAGAACCTCGTATCAGAATATTTCAACGTCCTGGTTCCAGCGTTTGATTTCACAACCTTCGAAAGGGCATCCCACGTGAAAAATTGTAATAGTTCCGTGGGGTTCAAAGAGATGTGCTTTTGGATTCACCTGGCGACGAATCCAAAAGCACAAACTCAGACCTATCGCATGCATTTATTTTCATATCTTAACCCTATAATGCGCCACGGTAACCAGGTAGGTAGAGACTTAGGCAGCTTGACGAAGGATGCCTGATTTTGCTGTGTCACTTCCGGTCTATCAGAATGAAGTTATTAGAAATTCAAAAGTGGCATAAAGGAAAAAAAAATACAGTCCAACCTTTCCCAGTAAGTTGGCATTTCAGAGAAGTGCTCGACAACCTTCGACTGTCAGTAGGGCAACATGAATCCAAGAAAGAAAACGCTTTTTATTTCCACATGAAAAGGTTTAATCACGACCTAGGTTTCCACATGTAGCAGCATCAGGTATATATATCGGGTATATCATTTGTATAACAGGTGTATACATAGTGTGTGTACACTTTATGTTAACGCTACGCATTAAAATATTTTCATGTGGAAATACAAAGTCTTTTCTTCTTTGGAGTCGTGAAGCAGTTCCACAGAGTAACGCCTGAAACTATTTCCTAAAATTAGGGCAAGATATGTATCCAATTGTGAGATGCACAAGGGAAATATTTTGTTAAACTTCAAAATTATTTCCTTGAAATGGATTGCAAATATTAGGTTATAAAAGTTTCCTGAGGAATTTTTCATATATATTTCGAACAAAAAAACAAATTTTTTATTATATTTTTTCAATATCCTTGTTACTTTAAAAAAATCACGGTCACTGGTCACGGCTCGTGAAGGACAAAAATTTTTTACTGAATCAATCATGATGATATGATTCATTCATCAAACAGTATATCTGAAAAAGTTTGTCACAATTTTTCGTAAGGAAGCGAGTAAAAACGAGACGAGAGAGGGATACGTACGTATACTCGCGACCAGAGTGACGCATAACGGCCTGATATAGAAAACGGGTTCGATGTGGACAAGGGCACCATCGGCGTATTAAGACCAGGTCCACCAGCAGATTAGACCATCATGGTAAAAGAGATACACACGCGTAACTCTCCCTCCCGTTACTCCCACTCCCGCGATGTCCCTCGCGATTGCAACCACGGAGAAAAGAATAGAGGAACGACTTTTCGATTGTCAATGCGAAAGAAGGAGACGAATGCGAGAAAAATATAACCGCGCCAGTTCAGAGTTAATGATCAATGTGCATAGGTAAATAATAATGAATTACCTATACGGATGGCATATCACCACACTATTCGACCGGTTGTGGATATTAAAAAGTTGTTTTTTTCATTATGGAGTCCATAAATTCCATGCAGTCACGCTGGATGATATTAAGTTCATTACCAAGTTTGGTTTGTAAGGTGAGATGTTCCATGGTATCCGGTGTCAGACATGAAATTGAAACTAAATTTGAAAATATTTGTACCAATGAACTTTTGGAGGAAGTGTAGTTCACCCGAAAGCACTCACTAGATAAAATAATCCTTAATAACAAACGTAGATACGGAGTTGAACATTTAGGTGTTACGATTTCTAAAGACTGAAATTGGGGAAAGTATACTTGGGAAATATGCGAAAGTGTCGATAAAATGTAAGGACTCATGAAAATAATACTCGGGAAAAGTAAGGAGACGACAAAAGAGCGCTGTAATTTTACACTTGTCAGGTCTCATCTAGAGCGCACTTCGAGTATATGGGGCCTTCACATTGCAGGATTGCTTTTGAAATTAGAAAGGGTGCAACTAGAGTGCCAGTGGTGTAGAGCTGCTAGATTTGTGAAAGATTGTAATGATCAACGTAACGGTGTAATGCCGTTAGCAGGAGTCACTAGTTGATTACGGGCTAAAGGATAGGTTAAATTTATTGTGTATTTTTGAGGTTGATTACTTTAACGAAGAGGTAAAATATATATGTATTGCAGACCCCTCCATACTACAGTATATCAGATCTCGAACATAAAAAGCCTACCTGGTTAGCCTGGTGGGTAGCGTGCTCGCCGGCTAACCCAAAGGTCGCGGGTTAGAATCCCGCCCAGGGCATGGATGTTGTGTTTGT
>WURS02040530.1:0-11282 GCA_011762765.2 Rhinocypha anisoptera
TGGGTTGTTTCCTGCCCTTCCCCCCCCCCCCCCCCCCCCCCCCCCCCCCCCGGCACGTCCATCTGCTCTCCACGTGCACCTCTTAATCACGCCTTCTTCTTTCCGAGAACTCTCCCGACCCGCCACATGTCACAGACGTTGCGCCTGGAGACGCATTTCATTCGCTCCCAAGGAATTAAGTTTGTTTCTTCGCTCAAAAGTTACGACGCTCGTGAGGGTAAAAATTTTAATTTTTAGAGTCAGGATTCACATATCCGTACACTATCTAGCTCCAATCGTAATTCAACTCCAATTTAGTAGTGTTGCATAATTATAAGCGTTTAATTTAATCTGGTTTCCGCAGGAGAAATTCATTTAATTATTTTCTTACTTCAGATTAGAATTCCAAGAACTGTTGTTTTTCCCGTTTTATTGAAAAACTCAATCTAACAATTTAAATTTACGCTATCACTATCGTTACAAAATGGTGCCTCACTGTAAAACGTTTAACCGTTAACACAAAATAAATCTGACGTGATAACTTCTGATATGAATGGTACAACATTCACCTAGTAAGTAGTAGATAAGTCACGGACTAATTAAATGCACTAAGGTATGTCACGGAGTAATTGGTCCTTGATATATGACTCCATGTGGTATTAATAAAATGCTAATCACTTCCTAAAGTCAGGATATACAGGTAAGTAAGTGTGTCATTATGATAAAGCACTTTGCTTGACACTAAAATATTCATTGACTCGACTAGTTTCGGTACACCTATAGCATTATCAAGTTATGCTCACTCAGGTGTAGCGAAACAAATCGTGTCAATAAATATTTTAGTGGAAAGCAAAATGTTTTATCTTATTAACACGAAACAGGTACACATAGTCAAAGCCTCTTCAATCAACTATGGTAAGTATATCACCCATTATGGACTTAGCTAGACATTATTTACACCCAAATATGACTGGATAAGTTGAAACCCGGGTCGGCAATAAATTTATTATATGGAATTACCTAGTGTATGTTATTTAATCTTTAAATCTGGTCATGTAGGCCATCAAAAGTAGATGGGTAAGTAAAATATTGTCGCCTCCAAAATATTCAGAAACTAAAATATAACTTTCAATGGCTGAGCCTGTACTCATTTTATAATTAACTCGTTGAGCGGCTCCAGTAGCTCCCGTAGCTTCTGTGATTCCCTGTAAATATTTATTTAATGGAGCATGAACTCATTAAATATAAAATTAATTTGTAACGGGTTGTTGACATGCGTACAAGTGCTGTAAATACAAATACTTAAACTTAGGTAATCCTATTTTACTTAGGGGAAACGCGATGGGTTACTTTCCTTTTTTGACGGAATTTTAGGAATATTTCTTCGACGTCTCTTCTGAAGACAGACGGGGTGAAGTGAAACTAAAAATGTGGCATAAATGCGCCGAAACAAATACCGTTCAAATATCTGGGATGTTACTTTTCCCCAAGATCGAACTTCGATAAAAAAATAAGGATTATCCCTTTCTTCAAGATATGGAAACACGCAAGAAATTAATATCATTCCCGTTTTAGTCGATTCCACAATGATTTATTCAAATAATTATGGGAGAGAGAAATTCGATGTCAAGAGAGAAATTATGCAAATTATGTGCCGGCCGGATTAGACTGGCAGGCAGCATGGTCCCCGTCCCTAATTTCGAGCGACACAAAAAGGTCGCGAATTCGAGTCCTGCCTCCAACACGGATGTTATGTTGGTCTGATTGGTTCTCCTTGAATTGAAGAGTTTCTAAGTAAATAGTAAACGACGGAATCCTATACACAAAAATACCAGGTGAGATTGGAGAACTCAATTTACTGCCCAACGGCTGGTGAAAATTCACAAATCAGGGTAAGGGGTCTCAGTCACTTCACCTATACCACCTGAGGTTCCCCAGGAAGATCTGGTACCGAGAAAATCACTCTACTTGGGTGTAGGTGAAGGTGTCGAGAGGTGCCATTCGCACTTGAACCGCAGTCCTCCGTTCAGTGATCAAGCGATCTACCGAGTGGCCTCCCACAACTCGTTGAGAAATACATGAACCTATTCAAAAAAGTGAAAAGTAAAACAGCATAGGATATGACACAATTCTGAGTTAGACATCGGTGTATGCCAGAAAAAATAAAACTCATTTCCACCTGACTCTTAATGAACTGAAAACACACCCATCCCATTCAGAGGTAATCCGAGGTCTGGAAAAAAGGTCTGGGAAAAAGTTCTTCGCCGTCCCCGTTCGACGGGGGCCGTGAAGCGCTAGCAGATTGGCTACCAGAAAATCCTCACGGGTGGCATTTCTTGTCCTCATGAAGTTTTAGATTAATTGTAGGGTTTTCTTTCCTATGAAAAATATAGGTATACTTTAGATGCATGAAAAATAACTAAAAAATATACATATACACTACCTATATTAATCTCCGACCTAAATATTAACCGAAATACTCATCTCAGCTCTAAGTATCCATCTACTTTGATCTCTAAAAAATTACATTTTAAATCTATGCGATATAAAATCTACCTTCCTAAATTCTAGTCGGTAATCTAATAAACCTTAGATTGACGGGGCTCAACATATGCACCTAACGCTCGTGAAAAAGAGACCTGTCTCCAATTTCAGTAGAAAATTGAACCTGTACTTAGAAATATTGTCAAACTGTAGACTTCCATCCTAATTATTTCAATAACTTCGTAAACTCTACGTGGGTTATAACAACTTTTCACATACCTGGCTGCTCTTAATCTAATTTCAAAACTGAATCTGACTCATGACTGTCCCACATATTTGCAACATACCCTGGGTGTAGCCTAGATGGTTTTTGCATCCTCAATACGTTTCCCAAGTACCCTTTTTATTTGCCATTCCGTAAATTTCCCCACGAGAGATCTTTTCACTTAATAGTCACAGCATAGTCATTTAAAATGTCCACCATTTGTCAGATGTTTCCTTTAGGATGCATGCGATTTCAGGTGAACTGCCCTTTCCTTCAAAGTGCCATCGCCACGCATTTATTCCATTAAACTCCCATGTATCTCACTAGTTTTGAGTCGCATTTAAGACATTAGATGATGCTTCTCCTTCTTCCTGACTGAAAAGGTCCCTGTAATTTTACTCCATTGTCAGTAAAGAGGCGAGGGGAAGCTCCATTGTGGACGGTTGCTATGCCAATACTGAGCAGTTGACAATGCTTCACAGTGGTCAGAGTATTAGTGGGGGAACCAAGGAGCACGGTGGTGTAGCCGGATTGCGCCTAGCGCTTCATGCAGCAGGGCAATGATTTAGGAGACCTTATTTTTAAATTTTCCCTAGTATTTTAGATATTTTATTTATTCTGGAACCAATTGATTCCTTGAACCGCATTTACAAATATAGTTTAGTTTTCAATTGTTAATTGCTACTCTATCCTTATTGAGAAAAAGCTTTTTCCTGCCCTCGAAATTTTATTGTTGTTCTGTTTGGTGACATTTATTTATAAAGGGGTGCTAATTAAGACTGTGTGGAGTCAACCTTAACGTTCCATCAATCACATTGAATTTGTCTACTTATATAGCATTAGAGATCCCTATTAGTTTTCTAATCATCTCTTTGAAATATTGTCCTTAATGTTAGCCAAATAGTCATTTAATGACTCACCTCGACAGGCAACAAATTCAAAAATCCACTTATTTCATAATGTGTTTACTGTTAATTTTTTATTTCATATGATTTAGGAGGATCCAGTAAATCTTGTTTTGGTATCAATAGGATTATAAAATTGATGATTAAATGAGACACAAACTTAGAAATTCCACATAATTTTTTTTTCCACATTTTATGTGGAATTTCAAAGTTTGTGTCTCATTTAATCATGAAGCAGTTCCACGAAGTCACGCCGGAAACTATTTCCTATATAAAATTGATATTTATGCAATGACTGTCATTGGGTACAAGTTGGGGGGAAGTGGAAAAAATAAAGGGAAGCGAGATTCTTTCATTGCCAGAGACTTAACATTCTCATACCGTACACTTAAAACTTTATAGAATATCTCTGGAAATAAGGTTCTATGTAACTGAGATACACTAAAAATAACCCTGTAACCCAGTACATATTTTAATTGAGCATAAAAATTGGCTTTGTACTAAACAAACGTATCTATTTTCATCTACACATGGGTTTTAATTATTTTCATAAATGATCATTAAATCTCTGGCTTTAAAACTTATGATTTGGGTGCATGGGGAGAAGGCTTCAACTTGTCCTCAATTGCCCTTTTCAACTCACAGTCCTCTCTTTCCTTTGTTTATTGTTTATATGCACATGAATATACGTTTTTTCTAAAGTTCTTTCTTTCAGATGATCCCACAATCAGAATTAAGTTATGCCCCACTCATTTCATTTTGATGGGATCAATATGTTTCCTCATAAGTCCAGCATCACCACTTACCATTTAGTTTCAAATATTTTATCCCTTTTCTTTTTATATACAATAAAACCTCTACCCAACACTCCCACCTAATGAACAATCCCGTTTGATGAACGAGTGCTATGGTCCTGGCCAACTTCCTATGTAAATACCTTGGTGAATACCCCTCATTAACGAACTCCCATTTTACAAAAAATCCCATTTAACGGAGTGAAATATTGGCCCCATCCTTTGTTTAATGTACTAAGTTTACCTCTTCACAGCATAATTTTGCTAAAACTTTGTTTTATTTTGCGTGATATTTGCCATTTTGAAAAGTTTTAGAGTCAATGAGTGATTCAATAGGAACAAGACAAGCATATCGTTTTTTAGAAGATAGAGGAAATGGATACGTTGTGACTTTGGCCTTATTTGCAGGAAATTTGAACTGAGAATTCAAGAAAAGCGGCAATAAGCTGTCAAAGGCTCATCTAAGGATACAAAAAATTATGTTCTTATAAAGAAGCAAACTTTGATGATTTGTTATGTATAACTATCGCAATATCTTACCAATCATAAACCATATTATTATTGCATATGGTATAAGTTTAATCTTCCAATGGCAATACATACATTGATTCGTAATTTCAACAGGTTCCATTTGAGATGATATATATCTATGTTATTTGGGAATAGTTAGTGTGACTTTATGATTCGATTTAAGGAGTAAGAACACTGCCGTTATGGAACGGAACAATAACTTCCAGCCATGTGCTCAAGTGCTTCTTTTGTTTCCCAAACACAGATTGCTGGTTATTTATACGGACTCAGTCCAGCTGACAACCCGCAGGTGAAGGAGATCAGGTGCATTGTGATGGCCCCTCAGTGGGGAACCCATCAAACTGTACACCTTCCAAATCAACTTCCCCACCATCAATATCTGAAGGAGATGGAACCACTGGGATGGATACACACACAGCCAAATGAGTTGCCGCAGCTCTCACCACAGGTCTGTCGGAAGACATTTCTCATCATCATTTTTTTATTTGATACGTGTACAATTTGACCAAATGATCAAGAAATGCTCAGAAAGTGTTAACTAATTCCCATTGATTTAAAATGTTCCATTATTAAGAATGGTCCCCCTGTTTCCTAAGGTTGATTTTGTTTGAATGCACATTAATGCATATGCGAAATGTTAATGAAGGTTTTTGGTTGGTAGTTTGTGGAAACATTACTGCAGAGGATATGATGATCTAGGTTGTAAGAACACCTTTCCTTTGTGGGTGTAAGGTTTTTAGGATAAGGCAGACACATTGGTGAAGTTACACTGAATGACTTTTGATTTTTATTTTTTTTTCTCCATGTTAGCTAAAATATTTGTTACTGTATAGGTTTTTTCTTTTTTGTTTGATTTATGTTTTCAGAAAGCTAACTTGCTTTTTGGTTAAATTCCAAAAAAAGGCATACATTTTCAGGAGCTTCAATTGAAGACTCAATGCTTAACCGTTTCAGTCCCAGAAGTGCCATGGTCATTTTGAGAATTTTGTATGCCTTTATTTGTTTTAATAAAATTGCTGCATATTTATTACTACATTTCATGGTTTCTTCTGCTTTTGAAAGTAGATACTCTTTTCATAATGTGCTTGAATAAAAATCCATTGGTATTTCTAATGCAGTACAATGTTCTAGTTTAACCCTTTCAGTGCCAAGTGATTATGTAATGTTATCGGCACTTCAAGCTCCTACTGGAAATGATGATATTGTCATGGTGGCACTCTTAAAGGTTAATTGCAGTGGTGACATAAAACTTCATTAGTGACATTCAAAATGTTATCACTGACAAGCATGTGTTATTATTCCAATTATGTACAGGGTCGGACACAAAAATTACTGATGCTATACCTTTTTTATTACCTAATACACATTCACAATATGAACCTTCAAATTAGAACTTCGAGTTCACACACTTGAGCATCAGATCCTTCCACTACTGAAAACATTTCTGCCTATTGCTTCCTGTCAGGCTGAGCAAGAGCTCTGCGGTTTTTCTTCTTGCCTCTTCCATTACTGAAAAATTAATTTACCATCTAGTGTCAACTTGATTGTCAGGAATAGAAAATAGTCTCACTTTGCTAAATCAGAGTAATATGGAGGTAACCCCTGCCTTCTGAAAATCTTTTATAACATTCAAAGACAAGTGCACTCAATAAAAATGCATTGCCATAAGCTTCTTACAATATTTGGTCTCTGTTGCTGCCTTTTTGAGTTTCACAAAAAGCTCGATGTTGATGCGGTGGTAACTTTCTATATCCTGTATTTTCCAGCGGGCATAAAAACATGACTGTATCCAACTGCTCTCCCACCATGACCGAGTTAACCAAGCAAGTTGTAACTTGTCACTTACATAAGAATACAGTTCAAGGTTGAACAGTGCTCACTCAATGTAAAATGAATAACAGTTTCATTTGTAATTAAACAGTTACAAAATTCCTGTCAGGCCTTCTATGTTATTAATAAGTTTGTCTAATTGGCTTAATTCTCAATTGTAGCCTATTCAAAAGGTGTCGTTAACCAATATCATTTTTGCAAAAATGATTACTTTATTCCTCCCTGCATAAAATATAAGGTGGTTATACAAATGCATCGTCAGTAAGTTTGGGTAGCATTATTAAGATTATCACAATTATATTATTATAATAGTATAGTACATACTGTATTTTCTGGTAGATAACCCATGTGTTATCTATACAAAAAGTTTAGAAAAATGTTAAAAATAAGTGTGTGATATACAATGGAACTCTGGAACAAATGACTAAACAAATTATGTCATTTATCATTGACTTCACTTAGTATATACTCACTTACTAGAGCACTTTATTTCACCAACATATTGTAAATGTTAATTTAATCATAGAATTACATTTTGCAAAACAAGAGTAATTATTATAAAATATTACAGTATTAAATTATTTCTCTTCATGAATCGGAATTCCCAAGAGGGATATGCTTTGAAGTTAATTATGTTTTTCTCTCATGCAATTTGCCTTACTTGAAGTAAAATTCGAGTTGTTGAGTCTTATTCCTCTTGATCTTTCAATAATAACCCAATCGTAAACTTCTTTTTCAAGTGTTGGCCAGAAACACTTTCTGTAGCGCATGGCTCGTTTTTCAGGATAGGTACAGTTTCTTAAAAATCTCCTCATTCTTTCGCTACTCTTTCACACTAGCTTCATTTACATTGAATTTTCTCCGTTGCGTGATTTTCATTTACTTTTGCGAACTGAATAGCTTCTAGCTTAAACTGAGTTGTTTACAATTTGTGTTTTTGCTTTTATTTCTTCCATAGCCTTACAATAATAAATATGATTAGTTACTATTTTTTATTAGTTACTTTGATACCATGTACAAAATTGATTTATTTCCTAGTTCATTAGTCCAATGTAGAGTAATAAATTTCACTGCAACTTTAATAGCAAAATAATGATTTTTAAAGCACTTTATTATGAAAAACAGCACAATTTTGAAATTGGATTATCAATACATTTAGCTCAGAGAATAAATTTTTGCAATGCATATTATCTATAAATTTATTACAGTGAAGAAACTTTTGAAATGCGTGTTATCTAGTAGGTGTGTGTTATTTACCAGAAAATATGGTAATATAATATAGTATGTATACTGGAATGCAAATTATGTGTGGACAGTCACATTCTGTGACTTTTTTAATGATTCTTGGTGGTATAAATGCTTTTTCCAGGACATCACCACTCACGCCAAAGTAATGGCTGAAAACTCTGTGTGGGATGGGGAGAAGACGGTTATAATCACCTGCAGCTTCACTCCCGGTTCATGTTCCCTTACCGCCTACAAGCTGACCCCTAGTGGTTATGAATGGGGTCGTCAGAACACAGACAAGGGAAACAATCCCAAGGGATACCTCCCATCTCACTACGAGAAGGTCCAAATGCTTCTGTCCGACAGGTTCCTTGGTTTCTTCATGGTGCCCACTCAGGGTTCATGGAATTACAACTTCATGGGTGAGTCATTTATTTATTTATTTAGTTCATTTTACTTATTTTTGTTCCTGGTACTAGTGGATCCAAATCATTTAGATTGATTGGCTCATTTATTTGTGATTTCCAGTTCTTTTATGAATTATACATAATATATAATAATGAAATATCATATATATATCCACATAATTAATTGATCAGAAATGCATTAACACTATGTACAGATTAACCCTTCTAACTGTATGAATTGTGAAATATTTGTAACGTAATTGTGGACACATTTACTGGTTTAGAAGACCACCATTATTATTTTATAATTTATGGAAAAACTTATTTTTTAATGAAACACATACACTTGTAAATTGATAACTTTGTAAGTAGTCTAACCATGCCATCTTCTCAACATAAGAGATTTGAATATAATTGCCTGACAAAAAACATGAAAAATACTGATTTGTGACAAATTTTGGAACACACATTTCAATGAAAATCTTTGACATTTATATTCTAATGTCAAATTTCTTAGTTGAATTCTAAAATTCTGAATTTCTAAGTTGAATCTAATAAATTCGTTACTATAACATTTGTGCAAAAATGCAAAAATTCAGATTGATTTTTTTGAGATTAGTGGTGGTCTCTCAGATTTGTATTGCTAGTTACTGAAGTATATGGCTGGCTTAGATAAAGTATAGAGAGAGATTGAGTAAATTGCCATAATTCCTAAAAATAAGGTTGGTGAAATTGTTACATTTTTAATATCCGAGCAGTATTTCAGACTGCTTGTCACCAACTAAAGGGGTAAATTCAAATCTCACAGCATCCAAGCAAATGGGCAAAGAAGGATTTCCATATTTCTTAGGGTTCTGGAGGTACGTATTTTAATGAGAATATGTCTCTTAAAAATGACCCTGAATCTTCTTTGAGATAAATGAATTTTGAATTGTATGTAACGGTGTTTTTCAAATCTCTTATGTCAGTTGGGGCCATTATACTCCACCATTCGAATTTTTCTGGGCCATATCAGAGAGGTAGAAGTATACTCACTTGATCCTAATATGTACATCCTTTAAACTTCTCTATGAGTACTTACGCTCCCTTTTGTTACTTGTCTCCTCAGTGACTTGTCATCACTTCAATCTAAAAATGTAAAATGGTTTGATGTTGTATGTCCCTTTACAATTTTTCTGTAAGTTACCTAATAAGATGGTGTAAGTGCTCAGAGAGACCTCAGCTCTGCATTCACCCACTTTTTTCAATAACAGAGTGATGATATTTAATCTTGATTTTACATACACCTAGGGACCCAAATTTTCAGTGTTTTGTAAAATCAAATTATGTAAAATCAAGATAATGGCTGACTTCGATAGATGTGGTAAGATTTTGTAATGCATCATAATACAATGCTATACACTTGGCTTTTATAACTATTTTCAGTGCAAAGAGATCATTTATGCACATAGTATTCAGTAATTGCAAATAAAACTAGCTTCATTATATTTCAGAGAATTATATTTTTTTTAAATATTTGAAAGACAATAACAGTTCATTACATTCTCGGAGAATGTCTGGAAATTTTGAATTGTGTTTATTAAAAAAAATTGTAATGACCTAAACGAATAAATGTATCACTATTTTTCTCCCTTCTTGACCCTTCCTTTTTCCAAACTCCTTTCTCAGAACCAGCAACCACCTCCCCTCCCCCCTCCAGACCCAACCCAAATGATCCACTCACTCCTCTCCATCTGGCCCAATTACATAGTTACATTGTACACATTACAAAGTACTGGCCCAATACCTGCTCACCAATCCTCCCAGTACTTAATTTCTCCCACCTTCCCAAGGACTATATATACTGTGATTTTTTTCTGTGAATCATCTGATGATGTTGCAATGCGACGAAACCTGGGTCATGAGAAAATATATTTTTATGTGGAATTTCAAAGTTTGTCTCTCATTTAATCATGAAGCAGTTCCATGAAGTCATGTCAGAAACTATTTCCTATGTCCAGTTTGAATTTACAACAGACCAAGGGTCAAAATTTTAATAATGTTGCCATATAAGACTCCTACATATATGCCTCATTATGTTTGAGTGTTCATTTTAACATATCCATCGTTTTGGACTAATTATATACACATGAGGATTTTACTTACTTTTCAGGAAGGGTGTCAAATATAATGCACAATAAAACTCCTATTGGAAGTGCTCAGCGGAACAGGGAGCTTGGAAATAGGCCAAGGTCTGGCTTGTGGCAGAGGAAAACGGGTCGTTTTGGGCGCAAGATAAAACCACTTCCACCACTCCAGAGAATAATTTCAAAAAAACCTGACCCACCAATGAAGCTATCATTAAATATGTAGTTATATTCAAGATTGTATATAGTGGTTGATAATATATTATCTTGTAAAGCACTATTCCTATCAGTATGTCTCAATAAAATGATTATTTTATGGCTTAGTAATTATCTGTACAGTAATGAATGAAATCTGAAAAAACATGTGACATTACATATTTATTTTTAAATATTTGTTGCTGGAAAAAATGAATCTCTAAATCTTTAGTTTTGTCATTTATCTCTGTTGCATGTAAATTTGGCCAGACTGTCCTACATAGGTTGGGCTATGATTAAGGGACAAATTCATTATCAAATTCAGCAAATTTAATAATTTTAAACTAACATTGTCTTATTGTAGCAATTTTTAAAGAAATGAGTTGCCTTGCACTGAACCTTTTCAGTTTCATGAATGAGTCTCTAATCCGACTTCATATGTTATTCCAAATTGATATTATCAGAGATTGATAGCATTGTTTTTTTAACTTTAAGTAACTCCTAGTAAATTCAATGTGTCTGCTAAAACCTAATTTTAT
>WURS02040541.1:0-11282 GCA_011762765.2 Rhinocypha anisoptera
CTTTCCGCACGCGGCGGGACCCCCCCCTCCCTCGCAAGGGTGGCCATGGTCCGGGAAAGCCCCCCTCCTCGCCCCTCCCCCCCCACCCAACCCCTGTTTTCTCTCCCCCCCCCCCCCCTTCCCCTCTCCCGCGTCTCCCTCCTCCTGCCTCTCCTAACGCTCCCCACCGCAGCCCTCCATTCCGAGATCCAAACACTGAATCATCCCGTCTCCCACGCTCTGATGCCTTCTTCCTTCTCACTCGACCACAACCAAAACCTAAGCCCCTCGCCTCCTACACCCATCCTCTCGCTCCAATCCACCACCTCCGTCTCTTCATACGAGAGTGCTCACAAACGCCCACCATTTCTCGCGCGCCACCACTCGCTTACGAAGTCCGGTGAAAACATTCTCCTTTACTCCCTCTCGAAAAAAAGAGTGTGTGCATCATCACAACCTCCACCCGGTTATTTTAGAGTAACCTGCAAGCCACCATTATGACGTGAATGTAGGTAGACTTGCCTTGCACCGTCAGCAATGCATCATGGTAAAATAATAACCGAGCGATCATTGAGACACAAATTAAATATATATATATATATATATAAACTATATATAATATACGGTCCATTATGTACCATTTCAGTTGTTTCCATATATGTTTTCTAAAATTGCTGTTTTTGTTGACATTTTTCCCTAATATTTTTTTATGTGATCTAGAAGGGTTAAATTACAGCATCTAGGATGACATTTCAACCGACAATAATCTCTGTGACATATTTTTATTTTAGCCAATATAGTGTGAATAAGCCAAATTTCCCGTTTGTTATTCCGTATTTTCCCTTATGCAGTCTACGCAAAATAAGATAGAGGGACACAATATTTTACATCATTCCACACTTTATTTTATACAAATATCCATGGTACACACTTGTATCCCATGTACCATGGGTATTTAGAAAAAACTGTCCTTTTTCCAAAATATCCCATTTGAAAATTACTTTAAAAGTGTAAACTACTAATACGGTACCACGCCAGGCTATCCTAGTAGTGAAATTTACAAAGAGAGTACTCGTCGAGAACCAAACGCCGACAAGCAGTCTATTTCTATTCCTAATATACTACAATTGGAAAAAAGTGATTACCAGGTCAGAAAATTTATTTATGTCCCAAGCTTACGATGAACTTACGTGTGAATTACTGGATCAGGTTCTTTGAATAGAACACAGCAATGACATTCTTTACTATCAGACGTGCTTAAAGTATTCATTTCTGAAACTCATAAAAACAAAATCAACCATAGAGGTTTTTACATATTTTGTTTCAATTAAAATATTTCATCAAACGAAGATTTAATACACTGAATCTCAACAAATGCTTACGATATATGGACGGAGAAAATGCGAGGTTATGGCGTTGATAAAGTGTCTTTATAAAACGGTTTGTAATCATGAAAATTATATATATTATAATTAGTCGACGACAGAAAATTGGGAACTATCAATGTTAGAAAGACTTAGGAAGTATGGTAGGTCTGCGTCAGCCAAATAATCATTCATTAAGCTCCGTTAGTATCGAGAAACAATACCATGTGAAAACCATTCATAAATATTCTGTTCTGCTACATTTGTGACTTAGTATTGTATGCCCGCGCTCAGATACTCAACTGAGGATACGCCCAAAATCGTTCTGACTCATACAATGAAGGATCAAGTTTATTAAATTGAGCTGAGGATGGTAGACTTCAGGACACCACCGAAAAAGGAGAGGGAGGAAAGGATGGACGGGAAAAGGGTGGACGTGAACAGGAGTTAAAAGTGTGGGAGAAGGAAATTAAAAATCCGTCACTATGAAGTTAAATGGCAAGATAGAAGCCGCATCAGCGCGTTTTATTTTTGACTAACCCCAAGATGGTCATTTTCTAACATAGATAGAGCAAAAAGTATAAAGTATGTTGCTCCTTAAACTAAAACCGTGGTTCATTATGAACAGTATGTTATCTTACAGTGCATAACAGTTATGGTATAATTACAGAGAAGAAAGGAAAAGTGGTCTTTTAAGCGGTTTTTTACAAGAATGTAAGAAAAAATAATGGGAACAAAAGATGCTTTACTATTAACGTTAAGTGTAAACATTTTTTCATCAAAATCCATAATGAGTGGAAAAAAAGAATGTTGCAGATAGTCAGTAATTTTAATTTTACCTATTTGAAAAAAAAACAATCTTTTGTTTTCGGCGAATTTTCTAGTTGGTTAACATACATGTGGCGAAATAAATGGAGAAATCTAAATCAATTAACCCCTCACACAAAGCGAGTCAAATAAATATTTAACTGAATTATTTTTCCATGCTACATATTACTGAATATAATCTAAGAATTAGATATTTCGAAGACGACATAAGAAGACATTTTACATAATTAGCATAACAAATCATATAAAAAAGAGACCAGTAATCCGTGCTGATAAACGAAAGAAGAACCAAAGCCGTGAACGATATCAAAGCGGAAAATATCACACGATGATCTCTGAGAACGTGTAGCTGACTTGGAAAACCCCCAAGGACGACGGAACCGAAGCGGAACTTGTATAAGGAGTATGCACCAATTAAGTCAGCCAACAACTGTATATTCAAGCATCTCTTCAAACCCTTGACTAATTACCTATTTCATTTGACTTTCAACGTAACGATCGAGTGCAATCATACTGAGATTGGTTTCAAGAATTATGGAACAGCGTAAACCATACAAATGTGCATACTTTCCAGAAAAAACAGGAGAGCAAAGCCTAGACAAATCCCTGACCTTAGGGAATATTTTTCAAGGTTAACAAAGAGAATACTTGCCGCAAGCGTATGTAGCTACTGTTTTAGTAAATGTGGATATTTTTTCGTGCTTGGCTCGGAGATTGTACTAATATAAAATGTCAACATAAATGAGGCATGTGATTCCCACCCTTCATCTCTTATCTCTTTTCAGCTATTCCAGATACCTCGAATTTAAATTTATAAGGTGAGTACATGACAAATTAGGAAAAGAGACGAGGTTCATTAAGAATAAGAAAAGAAACAATAAGCAAGAGTTAGAGTCGATCTTATGTCGATAGCTTTGAGCTTTATAGCCATATTACATAGACGTTATGATTTCATATGAACTACCACAAAATATTTTGTCAATTACATAGTAAAGTCTAAACGACTTAAATATTTCTTTACTATGGAGTTTTCCCATCGCACGTTCATTTATTCACATGACAATTTCCCCACGTTCCTATAGAGAATTCATAGAAAAGTTAAAAAGTCTATGAGGAAACGGAGATTTTCATAATTGAATAATTGGGACTACTGTATCACCACGATTTCGTGTTATTACTCCAACGTTTTCCGTTTTTAAACAAATTCTCAAAGGGATAATTTCACATATTTCAGACGTGATATTGCAAGAGATAGTTATGGTTAAATATTGAATCACAATAGCATTTTTATTAAAAAATAGTTTATTTCGACTCGCGTATCGGCTTAATTTGATATTGTCATATACAAGTCTATTCTTTGCATTGAAGATCACTCTTCCCATGATGTCCTTTTTTCGCCTCCCCTTTCTTACGACTATATCCGATACATGAAAACTTAAAAGGAAAAAATTCTATGGTATCTGCTGAGGGCTAAATAAGCCCAAAATCACGGAAATATAAAGTAGTTTTGGTGGATAATCATTAAAGTGATCTTTCGAATTAACGGAGACTCTCATGAGGATATTAACAATTAGGAAAACACGGAGTCAATCACAAAACACCTGAACGCAATACAAAATTCTGATGTATGTATGACAAATGCATGGATTTTGATATTAGGAAAAAAGGGTTCAGCTAAGAAATTTGCATAATTAAAGAAATCAAATTGTAAAGGGTGTGTAAAAGGTCTCCTTAATATCAGTCTGTTACGCTCACACGACACATATTCAAGGGGTTAACATATTCGGGATGACAAGGAAAAATAAGGTAAGATCTATTAAATGGTACTGGAGAAATGTGATGAGAAGATAAAGGAGATTTAAATTTTACCACTTAAGGACCCACTTAGACAATACTGAAAGCATAAGGGATCACTGTGTAGGTTTGATTAAATACGATGGCCAGGTGTAACTGAGTAGTAGCTTGCTTATATTCTTAATATATAGGTATATCTTATAGCCCTAACCACGTAACTCTGAGTGCATGCCTGCTACCATTTCACTGCCAGTTGCAGGTCTGAGAGGTGTTTCACGAGGTGCTTGGTACTCGCAGACTATATAGCAGCGGAGATACATGAGGTTCAGGTAAAAATAAGTTGAATTCCTCTCTGTGGGACGAAGTTCCTGCGGGGCCAAACAATGACCGAATACATTAATGCACACACGTACAGAACAATGCATCGCGAGAAGCCAAGCTCCAAGCACATTGAGATTATCTATGGTTTTTCCTCTCGCCTGAAGGATTATAACTCCTGATTGGAAAAAAGAGAAAAATGGATAGGTTGGAGGGATGAAGACGACTCAGTCATGAGAATATCTAAACAGCATCGGTGATCACCTATATTTTCTGGCGGTTAGTTTTTAGAAAAGCCAAAGAAACTAATAGAACTCAGGCATCCACACTAAGCGACGATGGCTATGCCTACCGGGAGGATATTTTCCGGGACAGGGAAATGCATTGTTCACGAAAATACTATTTTTAAACACGATAATTACATCAAAATCAACACAATCTAGAGCTGGAAAAATAATTAACGAAAGAAACATTTATTTCCATGTATAATTCATTACACTACCTAGGTTCCGACGCGTAGCATCAGGTGAACGTGTTTCACTCAATAAAGCATTGTTTCCATAAAGTAACCTTGGAAACCATGTATCTGATGTCCAATGCATCTTCCAAAGTTGGAGGGACAGCAATCTACAGAATTTTACCATAATAATATTTATTATAAAATTTGACTTAATATTACGTGGCTTATAATATAAAATTAAACATAATATAAAATACATCGCCTCGAATGAATAAACTAACAATAATCAATACATTTACCTGTCTTTATCCTATGTACAACAGGTAACTCAAATTCAAAATACTACTAATAGAAGGTTATCTCATCGCGAAAGGAGTACAAGAAAAATTTATATATTTTGATTGATAAAAAAATCTTAAATGTCACATTTAATTTTATATGAAAAATGTTACTTCTTAACCTTTTAACCCTAAATTATGATGGAGGACTGCTAATTATATCACCCCTTAGCACTCACACTTGGGTAGAAGATAGCATGTTACTGTTTTGAAGAGTAGATCTGATGGCAAAAATACTTGAATTGAGAATCCCCATCGTGCCATGAAAGTTAATAGATTGTGGTCGTCGGTGATATAATTTCATTATATTCTCTTTTGCGTTCTTATCCCCACCTCCAAGGAAATCGTAAGTCAAACTTCGATGCGTTACTGCCATGCTACAGAGAGGCATTTGTAAACGGAAAATAATAAAAAAAATGATTTAAAGGAACACTAAGGTATAAACAGTTCATTGACATACAGAATCCCAACCTCGATTAATTTCATGGATTAAAAACCTGACATGATCTGGATAGTAGGAGGCATTATATTCCCTGTTACGTGAGACTGCATTTACAAGATGGGAATAACGATTTAAGTGTCGATATAAAAAGAAGATAATTTCCTCTCATATTTTCACATTTGCCAATTAGAGCTCCAAATTAAAGACAGTTCGTTAAGCACAATAATAGGGGGTTTCCCATTAAGGTAAATAAATAAATATGGCTAATGAGTGTCGAACGTATTTTTTTCGAAATGAATACGGAGGACTTTGAAGTACGCTCCTTTGCGGAGCGGACACGTGTTCCATTTATAAACATATCAACTTTATTACTCATCAAAATCACTTCGCTCCTTGAAAATAGAGATAACGTATCATACATACAGGTTATCATCGTTTGATTATACGGCCTGAAAAGAATTCTAAAGCAATAACAACAAAATTCCAAGCCCAGATCAGAGAAAATGGAAAAAATTGAAATAGCTATTTAATAGCGCTTTTATATATAAGGACAGATATTTTAATGAAATAAGAGGGAAAATCGGTATATATTTGGGTACTGCATAATGAATAATTATGCTTCGGAATAAATGATAATTTGGGAAATGGAATGGGTATAACGCTAACGTTATTTCTATCGAGCCAAAGCTGACTTTGACGATCATTAACAGGATAACACTCCAAGAGGAAGGCATATAAGCTGTTACAAAATTACTTCCCACAATAAATCATATCTGGAGAGCAGTTTAATATAAGCTCTTAATACTGTATAAATTCGATCTCAATTTTAAAATATAGACGTTATATGAAAGATGATGTGAAACGATTTTTTTAAGTGACGAACACCATGATTCGACGCTGAATACACTCACTTGGATGAATATATGTAGCTTTCCGTTAACAGTTTCATGATTATTAATACGAAGATTAAAGCGAGATAAACTGTGAGAAAATTAAAAGTCAATCGAGTTTGAAACGGATCGGGATGGAACAGCAGCACCTAACATCGAAAGACAGGGCCAGAAATAAGAGTGATAACTAGATGGCCGGAGCGAAAGATACAAGAATCCCTTCTTCCCGCACAATAGTAGCAGACATTATGGCACATACCATAATAAACCTGGAAACAAACATACCTGAAACAAACCCTTACCGCCAGGGCGATTTAAAGGGAATTGCATAGATGTAGATGGACTGAAGATAAAATTAGCTCCTTACTACTTAAAACAACTGGTCAAACTCCAGAATTTGAAATCCTGACATTTGGCTATTGACAGAGGAAAAATGAAGACGTGGGCCTAAATATTCAGAAAAATTAGCTCGGTTACATGAATATTGTAGGTAAGCTAAGGATTTTCGATTGGTAATTGACGTTGGTCCGTATAATCTTCGGCACGATGGTCAACAACCATTCGGAACACCGGTGATCACTGGGAAAGTTATCACATGAATATGGCTATCCTGCCGGTGTATTCATGGTGTAAAGCCTCTGGACGAACCTCACTTTCACGCCCACCCGCGGAGAGGGGAGCTCTTCGAAAACTCCTCATCCACACCGCCCCACACCCGACGGTGCCTCTTCCCTCCCCTTCTCGCCTACATTCCCACACCGGCGACCGGCGTTCCACGGTGTAGTTACGCGCGTTTCGGGGCGGAACGGAGAGGCCAGTCGGGAGGGAAAGCAGTGAAGTGGATCAAAGACAATGAGAGGGTTGAAAGAAAAGGAGGGAAATGTGGTGGGGATGACGCCGGGAGCCTCACTCTCTCTATCTCTCTCTCTCTCTATGCCCTTCCTTGAGTCAGAAAGAAGAAAAGAGAAAGGCCAGGGAGAAGAAAAGTAGAAAAGGAGGATACGGATGGCTGGAAGCGTGGGAGGATGATGACGCGGACTGGCGTGGAAGGAGTGCTGTAACCGCGGATAATTTGTTCGGAGAGTTTGAAGCAGGGCATCAGAGGCATCAAATCAGAGAAGGAAGAAGGGTTGTTTAGACTCTCCTGCCGAAGACGTTGTTGTCAATTTCCATGATATTGGGCTTTCAGGTTTCCATGATCATGGATATTCAAGGGGATATTTATGGGTCCATTTTGTCGCTCGTTTCCGCCTCTAATGAGGACAAAATTCAATGATTCATTACTCTTTCTTTTATAATATTCCTCCATTAGAGCCCACTATCTTCCCAAAATATTACTATGGTGATACTAAGAACGAAGATGTTACAGACTAAATTTAGAAAAAAATAGCCGAAATATGTCTTTACGTTAGGAAAAGTTCATTCATTTAGTGAGTTATTAGGGTTGGATTTTCTCGTAGTTAGCTGATACTAGTCCCAATGAGAAAATGTCTCTAAGGCGAATTCATTTTTAAACTATTTTCATGTAAATACCATCCATAATCCATAAAATGATTTCGGCTAGACCATAACGATTCAGTTGCCTACGCAGGCCATGTCCTTCAACCTTGTACTTCTCCTCATCGGACAACCACATATAAAAAGTAATTCCTGGACTCGTCTGTCAAATTGTGGAAGGTGATACCATTATGGACAATAGGTCCATCATAGTTAATTTACATTATAGTCACTATGAGATTCCAATGTCAAATTGTCTTCTCTTAAAACTACTTGTGTATGTTTTCGTGTAATAGCTATATTTACACGTATGGATCTCTTTCTGTTTTAGGTCAGTTAGATGTTTTCTTGTTTTGTTCACAAGTGGCCCAATTGTCACAGGATATATTGAATTTATTCTATTCAGCATAATTTATGAATATATCAAGATGAGAAACGAATTCCAGCTTCAAAAAACAGAATCTTTCGTTGATGGTGATCACCTATTTTTTAGTGTAATTGACGATTGTCAAGTGAATTATGATAGTGTTCGCTCATTAGGTGAGTATTACCCGTTACCAGTGGTCATTCTAACCAATCAGCTCATATCAAGTTCATAATGAGTAATAACTAGGCCAGTCCTGTGACACGCTCAACTCATGTGTCGTGTTGGTTGCCTATAGCAATTTAAAACCAATTGACACTATGCAATCAACATGTAGAACATAAATAATAGCTCTTATGAACTACAACTACAGTAATGCACCTAGTTCTATGTGTTGACCTAAACTTTAGCTCGGAAAAAATCGGTTAGTTCTAATGAAAAACTCATAGCGGCATAACTAATCATGGTATTTCCTGATGGAGACACGCATTGGTGATTAACGCAGGCAAACCGTACTTTGCCGACTAAGTCTAAAAAAAAAAAATAATATGTACTAATTCTAGGATAGAAAATATTCTTTCGAAGCCATAACAACCAATTGTAAAAGTAAAAGTTGAGATTTCAATAAACTGCACTGATTTACACTAGTCATTCGTTCACAGGAACAGGTTACCTCCTTCGGACCGTTTCCAATACCATGCAATCATTCCATGGTTGTCTCTCCGACCTAAACAATTACTCACACGCCTTGAATAACATCGATCCGATAACGCATATAGATAAGACTTTTAAAATGGGTAACCAAATCCAAAATGGATAGGAAGACGAGAAACTCTGACGTGTTCAGTTTCAATTGTCAACGATGATGCAGTAACCTCGTGAGAACCTTTGAGGAAGAGTCCTCTTCGCTTTAAAGAGGCTATTTAAATGAATAAAAAAATACTTGATAATTAAAACGCACCAAGTAAACAGGATGGCACTCAAGAAAAACACCAACATTATCTAGATGTAAGGGTTTACCTGAAGCAATACATATGACACCCGCCATGACAACGTTATCGCTACCGCAATTTAAAGATTTCCCTCTTATTTCAACAGATATCCCGGATGAGAGTTTTAAAATGCATTTCTATTTATTTCAAATACCAAGGAATGTATTGAATTCTTTTACCGCAATTATGACCTAAGAGTAGCGCTTTCGCCGACTAACCAAAGGGTGGGAGTTTCGAGTCCCGTAACGGGTTATGTTTGTCAAGTAAGGTTTATTCTTTTATTCAAACGTAGGATAATGGTGCAAAATGATGTCAGCCTCAAGAAGTACCATAATAATAAAATGGTACTATCACAAATAGGAAGGAAGATATGTGAAACACTACATAAGCAATTCGCAAAGCACAAATATTGTACGTATAGATCGCGATTTTGAATAAGTGCGAAATGACCATAGCCGTCAAAGAACCCTACAAATAAAAACACTAATACTACTACTCCTAGAAATGGTACCAATGCTAAGTGACTTATTTCGGACTAAATCTCTTCGCAAACTTTTCCTTTACTCTTTGAGTAGCTTCTATGAAAGACCTTCCCTTGCTCCCCTGCTTAACCAAATCTTGGATTTTCAAAGTTACTTATTCAGGTTCTTTCTGTGAACAGGATTTTCATTGGAATACGTAATTTAATTAATTTATGTTGTGCAGCACGTGGAATCACACTCTTCCATGCACTCTATAAGTGGTTTTCGGAGGTTTATGTAGATGTACCTCTTCTTTTTGAAAATTTGACTTTTCCTTGACCCTCTTAATTAACTTAACCGTCCTATAATGGAATACTTTGTAATTTACACATTTTAATTACGTATCACGACGCTTTTCACTTTACTGTAGTTTATTCCTACGTTTCAGTGTTAAAATGTCTTGCCACGGAATTTCCCAAGGTCGGTACTGAACTCCCACCTAAGTATTTTGTCAGATAACTTTCAGCTGCATGCTACTTATGGAGTAATTTTTGAAGGGCTGCTCGAAAAAAGAGACTACGCATTTTTATTCGCATAATTTATTTGCATTGATTTGAATTCAGTTCTGCGTTAGAAGCTGCCGGCGCAAGTTAAAATGTGTTCATTTTGCCAACCATTGCTTTTGATGATCAAAAACACTTTCCATCACATTTTCTTATCACACTGATAAACAAAGTTAACGATCTGTTATTATTTCTTTTATTACTCAATGGCATAAATGCTGAGATTAAAGTAAACTTCTGCTCTTTGATAAGGAATAAGTGTCACACAAGAATATTTTCTGTAAGAAAAACAGGGAATAATTATCAAAAGACCTAAATAAAACTCAAAACTGGTGTGAAGTATGGCAATCAGAATTAAATTTGAAAAAAAATGGGTGACTATCAATTTTTGGAGAAATGAAACTTCATCCGAGAACTGTTACGTCATAACGGAAACAAAAACAGCTCACGTTGATAATGCATAAAATTTGGGTGTTACCATAACTAAGTACTTGTCCTTGGTAAAACACATTCGGGATTAATCGGAATAGCAAGTTAAATGTTAGGATTCATAAAAAGGATACTTGCAAAATTTAATGTAAAGGTAAAAGAGATATATTATTCTTCACTAGGCCACAACTATAATATAATACGAGTAAGTTATGAGACATTAACGAGGTAGGCATAGTTTTGTAATTAATTAATCCCTGGAACCATCTTTCTTTGAAACTGACTACCTACCATTTCTAAACATTATGAACCACCCTACATCTACATCTACATAATAGGGGTGGTTCATCATGTGATATAACAACCGTACAGCTCCACTTTATCGAAGAAGGGGCTCCATGAGGCTCCTGTAGCTCTACATCTACATAATACCCTGCAAGCCGCCACCAGGGCGTGTGGCAGGGGGTGAGCCACCACCAAACATTCACATTGACTCTCAATGCTCATGATACAAGTCATGCATTATGCACAAAAAGAAGAAACTATTATGCAAAACCTAATAC
>WURS02040552.1:0-11282 GCA_011762765.2 Rhinocypha anisoptera
GTGGAATTGCTGTGAAATTATTTCCCAATCTTCTACGATGGAAAAATTCCACCAAGTTAAGGCTGAAACCATTTCATCGAAATTTAGATTAATTATAAAATAATGATTATTAAAATTATAAAAAAAATAAATAAATATTACACCATGTCATTATTAATCAGACAAAATTAGAACCTCATCTTCCTCTTTTACATTTAATTTCTCCAACAATTAGAGTTTTAAAAACACCCATGCCTGAAGTAGGACTCGAACATGCAACCTTTGAGTTATCAGGTGGACACTCTACCTTCTAGCCCAACCAGGCCATAACATGACAATATCATGACAAGGTTATTGGATGATATTGGTCGCTTATCGGCAACAGAAGAACTTTTACCACAATAAAATCTGTATTATGACAGCAAAAAGCAAATACATACTTATTTATGCTCTAAGAAAATTATGTACTTCATTACCATCATCACAAACTGTGTCTTCAATTATTGAAGTTTCTGCATTTATAAAGGGCTGACTTTAATTCCATGACAGGTTAATGAATCAGGACAACTTCAGATATATATCCAGAATTATTTTTTACTGTTTTTGAACCATATTTATATGAAAAATCATGAGATTATGGAGAAGAGTACTTTAACCTCTACATTTAATAAATAATTTTTTGTGATTCAAGTAATTGTGGTGCATATATTTTTTGGCCATCATACTTACAAAGGTGTCCCTTGACATGTGAAGTGGTGAGTCAGTGTGGGCAACTGTTGCCCTTATGATTATAGGATGCACCAAGTAGGTGCAGTAGGTGAGACGACTGAGGGGAGCAAAGAGCTTGCAGGAGAGGACTGAGTTGATCCAGCCTTGAATGCAAACAGAAAATAGAGATGAATCACCCATCCTGTTTCATAAGAACATAAGGTGCTCACTAAGGAGTAAGAAAATAGCATACAAATTTTAACCCTTTTAGTGCCAGTGCATCTATCAGCCCTAGGAATATGTTCGAAGAGTGCCATGGGATGATCTATTGGCCCAATTTATTATTTAATAAATGCTTTTTTCTTAAATTGTTCTGGACATAAAAATATAAATAAAATATTTTACTATCCCTGTAAGTTTTTGGAGTATAAATTAAAAAATGACATTAACAAATTGATATTAATATATATTATACATTCTATATTTTCAGGCATAACTATGTGGAAATCCATTTCTGAGAAAAAGGAATAATGTACTACATATTTTTCCGCTAAGATCTTAGTGGAAAAATACATATTACGTTATTCCTTTTTCTATATTATACATATTTAAATGTGTATATCAATATATTACTCAAAAAAGCCCTGGTATTTTTCACATATACCTAATAGGTCATAGGGGCTGGCACTTAAAGTGTTAAATAGTAAAAATAGCATGCTGATTAAATACTGATTTTTCTTTTTGTCATTTCACATAA
This sequence comes from Rhinocypha anisoptera, assembly GCA_011762765.2. Lineage (NCBI taxonomy): Eukaryota > Metazoa > Arthropoda > Insecta > Odonata > Chlorocyphidae > Rhinocypha > Rhinocypha anisoptera. The sequence goes on from WURS02040552.1 coordinate 1,445, forward strand.
AGTATAAGTTCATTATAAAATCACAATTTTCCTAGCATAATGATTGAACTGGTCATCTGTGATGTCTCGTTCAGCACATTATTTCTGTTATTCACTTTTCAGTAAGTGACATTAAATATATTAAATAAAAAATATGGATGTCATTTATCAATTTTTATTTTTGATTAATAAAAATGACCAAGGTTCTTATAATCATTGCAGCAAAATCAAAATGCTAATCAATGTCTCAATATATCCAGTGATGTGATTGCCACTAAAAAAAATTCTTTTATTATAGTCTAATTCAAGTCAAGTATTATACACAAGTAAAAAAATTCTTTTATTATATAAAAATTTGGAGCTCATTCATAAAAAGGTTTAGCATCTCTACTACAGGGATGCTAAACCTTTTTATTGCAATAATATATGAACCATATAACACAAGCCAAAGAACAAGAGAAAACTGAAGACAATAGTAAATACAAAAAGCCGCATGACTGACTGACACTCTGAGACTTCTAAGAGATATTCATTTACATACTTTCCTAATTAGTAGAGGAAAAGGCAAAGAAACCAGAACCCATTGATGATGAAACAACATCTGTGAGGTGTGACATGATATGTGTACAGACTGTGCGTCAAAATCCATCCGAAAGAGTTTATAAAATATTTAAGTAATTGAAAAATCAGTTTTTCTACTCTTTCACCATAACACATCTTTTAATGTTTTGTGGTGTTTTATTCTTCTAACCTGAGCATTTTTTCAGGAAACTGTCATGAAACTATTTCAATTATTTTCAAGCTTTTTAGGGAAAAATTAATGACTTCACTATAAAAATAAATAAACTAAAATCTGGTGATCAAAACATGAAAAATAAATTATGTGAAAATATATAAAGTAACTAGAGCAAATTTTATTCATGCATGGAAAGGGATTTGAGTAAATCAATAATAAATCAGCATCAATTTTATTCAAGAATTCATATTAAATAATTGGTTTACCATCGTTTTGTCATTAATCTCTTTTCCGTCATGGTTCGTCCGTTATATTGATTGCATTACAGAGAGATAGGATTCAAAAGTTATTTACCTCCTTTCCCTGCTGTACAAGCTGCCACTAGCCAGAAAAGCGCAACAGCCCATGCAGTATGTGACAGTGCAGCATAGGAGGCGGACACGATGGCATCAGAAATTTGGCTGTATAGGCCATAAACCAATGCTATACACAGGGTTGTTGACATTAACCAACCCAAAATTAAATAGTGCTGTTACGAGAAAGGAAAATTGTGGTGAGACAAAGGAAAGGTAGATATTACGAACTATTAGTAATGGCTTGATGTACATTTTTTCTACTAACATATCAGTAATAGAAAATCATTTCAACAAATATTTTCCTAAACTTTAAATTCATTTATAAATTTCTCTAGGGTCCTGGACTGGGTGAGAGTTTCTTGGGGGACCAATGTTTTGGTGATTGACTCAATCATTGTTTTCAAGGTAAATTCCTTTGAAACAAATATCTTGCCTATTAAGTCAACTGCCTTGGAAACGATGAATGAGTTGATCATCAAAATGGTGGCCCTGCAAGAAATTCTCACCTGCTGCTAGACCCAAGAGGAATTTACGCCAGGAAAACACCAGATCATATTGAAATTCATTAATAATTATTTACAGAAATTAATGTTTGCTGAACTAAATTTAGAATTCCAAATATCATACATACCTTTCTTAAGTTTAACTCAAAATCTGTGGTGTGGAGAGTCCAACCAGCGACTAAACCAATAATATGCGGTCCTATTCTGGTCCATGGTTTATCATAAATCTCATCAAACAGTGCTAATGGTTCAGATATTCTTCAAGAAAAATAAACAGAAAAAAATCCATTTTGTTTATCATATACAAATATAGGTACCTATACAAATGAAACAGGATTGTGAGGTTAACTATGTTTTTTTCATTTTTTGACAGGAATACATGATTGAAATTTGTAGGATTTTAGTCATTTTTTCAAACCCTTCCAGGTCCTTTCAACTTTAAACTCAGGTAGAGGCATACCTTGGTTCTTAGTCCCATTGCTTTTGATCCTCACACATTGAGAGACATGGGGTCAGTTTACCTGTACTCAGGACCAGGCAAAGGGCCATGCAAAGAGAGGACCATGGAAGGACCTGTGAGAACCAAGACCCTACAGAGTCTAATTATGGGTTTTTAATTTATTCAGTAAATGTAAAAAAAGAAACAAAAGATTTCTGCGTAGGAATGATTAATTTCTTATGTCAGCCATTATGTATATTTATATGCTCCTTATTTTTGGTAAGGACATAACATTATGAAATACAATACCATTTGCCAATTAAAAACATGCCAAAAAAGTTATTTAAATAGAAAGATTAGAATTGTATGAAATGTTAGGTGAACTTTACAAAAAATGTCATATACCTGATATTTTCACTTAATAAATTTTAGTTAGGTATTTATAAAATTTTTCGCAATGCAATTCACAGTACAAATAATTCTTTTCTAATATGGTATTATATAAGTACTAATATGTACATTTTGTACGCTGAATTAATTTTTAAGATACGATTAAAAATAAACAAAACAAGTAGTGTTTTCTTTAGTATGATAGGCCCTGTCCGAGGCGTTTTACACAGGCCCCGCTAATACTTCAGCCGGTTCTGCCTCCACTCCAGATAATTTTTAGGAGTTTTGAAATTGAAAGTAGAAAGCTGTGGCAGTAAAAGGGGTGAGACCAGAGACTCTTTGCTAGGAGGCAAACCCGCACTTCACGGTGCTAAGCCTCCTTATTATTTTATTTTGCTATATATAAAGTTATAATATCACTGACTCACTGACACAAATTCCCGGGCACTTTTACTATCTGCCTGAACTTTTCAGGAAACGCTCCTATTTATCCGCCGAGTATGGAAAAAATCGTACACTCCAATAAAGTGGCCCGAGTTCGAGTCCAGAGTCGTTCCTTTTATTTACATGTAAAATAATGAGAAAAATGGGAGTTTTACTGCGTACTGCAAGTTTCATTCGCTCTTTAAAATATGATAATATTGAGATAGGAGCTATGAACTAGGACTAAAAAAAAGAATGAAACACTGAACTTTCTTATTCTATCCATTTTTATCTGTATCTCGGTCTAAAGATTGAAATCAATCCGTGAAACGCGAAATTTTTACGTTTTTATCGGGTTTTAATTCTTTGTTGCTAAAGAAGGCTCATTGTTATTCCCGGCGGTTTAGGCCGCTTAAGCATGAGGAAACCGACCTTTCGCTAGCCTTTATAGTCCATTATTGTTGTATAATTGAGTGCTATTAAAATTTTTGGTTCGTTTTCAGTTAATCCATTATAGCTTTTATGTCTATGACTGTCATTTAGTCGACCGGGTTAGCTTGGTGGGCTCGAATCCTACCCCAGGGTATGGGTGTTGTATTTGTCCATATGGGTTTTTTTATGACTTGAAGAGGTGCGAAATGACTATAGTTGTCGAAGCACTTTATAAATAAATATATAAATAAAGTACTACTACTAATGTCATTTATATCACACTGTATATCTCTGCCGTATTTGAGTATTCGTTGCGATACTGGATTATTGGAGCAAGAGTTAGGCTCCTAAGTTTTTTCTTTTTTGATGTGTCCTCTTTTTACATGTCATGATATCGTATTAACACCTACTCGCTTGATAAATGCAAGCGTCATTTACTAGTTTAATATAAGGGTGATCTAGAGAGACTCCTATATCGACATTTCTGTCAACCGGTGACCATGAACGGGGAGATCACTTGACTTTGAACAGTGCATCATTTTACTCTAGGGCACATAAACCTTAATTCTTGGATCCATCACCTCTCCCTCGTTCTCAACAGGGCGACGAGATTTTCTCACGAAAAGTCGTATGAACGACGAAAACAGGCGTTAGCATCAAGAGTGAAACCGGATCTCTGGGCACTAAGAGTCATCAATCCGTCCACGGGATCCACTGTTTCCATGTCGCGGAACGCCCCAAAATCTTCTCGGAAATGTTTTTAATGCATCAAGTTTTAACTTTGTTGTTATTGCACGTTCATTTTTTTACCTTGCTAATCAGAGAAATTTTTTTCCTAAAGCTGACGACCACGGAAGACAACCTTTGGCGTGATTCGACGCGTGCAAGACATACTTCAAAGGTGCCGCCTGTATTCAACGCCATGCGACTATTTTGGTCCATTCTCTCTCTCTCTCTCTCTAATCTCGCTTCCAACCATCCCGATTAGTTTCCATCATCACGGCGGACGACGTCTTTCGTCTAAAAAAAAGTCACACTCTTCCACTCCTAACCTTTTCCTTTCAATTATTTAGTTGTCCGCGGGATGCCTTGCGTGATGGTTGATTTGGGTTTATCGTTCTTGCTGACGTAATATACTCGAAAGTTGTTGAGTGTTTCCTGACCACGAGGACACAAATTAGAAGAAAACAGACAACCACACATGGAACAAATATTTCGGCTGAATGGATAGCAACGCATTCGTCATAACCAATTTCCGCATTACTGAGTAGGTCGTTAAAGAAATAAACGTGGAGAACCCAGTGTCCTCATTATTTGGAGGAAACATCCGCGAGCTTTATTCTTGTTTAGTGGTAAGTACCCAAGGGGGATGAATGGATGAAATGGACGTGTGGATAAAATATTTCCTCCCCATTCCGTTTTCGTGTGGAATCCGACAGATTTGTGTTATAACAAGAGCCGAAACCTGACCAAAGAAGTTTTCAACGTAGGAAATTTAACTTTTATTCCCGTTGCTACGAGTTGCTTGGGATCGAACTCCCCTTCTCGCCCTTACGTGACTTCCTTTTATGGAAGCCGCCTCGCCGCAGAGAACGCGGCCGGATTGGCCAAATTCAACTTACGATGGCGTTCAATCCCGTTGAAGTCACTCTTGGGTCTGCGGACAATTGCCACATGCCCAACTATTGAATTCAAATCTTTACCTTGGGTCGGAACCTTTAATAGTATTTTGTGGCCGTTATCTTGGTTTCTTGGCTACGTGCTGTTTGCGAAGGAATTTGTGGTTTTTCAAATGGCCCGGGTCATCGAGGAAAATTTTGAGCCACAACAGAATGCGCAGCCACTTCCGAAAATCACCTCTTCCTCCGGTCATTGATATGCACGGTGTAAAAATTTTTCGAACGAGGAAGACTGCTCAGAATTTACAAAGCGCACGAGTTTGATACTTACCATCTTTTCATCTTTTTTACAACAAAAGTCGACGGTGCTTACTTCGGCATACTTCGGCGTACAAAGATGCAAAATGAAAACATGTGCATTTATTAAATGCTAAAAGATTTATTTTTTCAAAATCAATATTTTTATTAATGGTCTGATGACTGACCTGATGACTAATCTGATGATGTGATGATGTTTGGAGTACGCTGTTATACGGAAGTGAAAGGAACGCGGACCATTGGGAAAGATGGACAAGTCTCGGTTGGACGCGATGGAAACGTGGATTTGGAGGAGGACAACAAGGAAAAAAAGATGGATAGAAAAGAAAAGTAATTTAGAAGTTTTGAGGGAAATTAAAGGAGGGAATTTTGAGGGAAAGAGGGGAGGAATTTGATGAGAGAGACGGAGATGAGGAAAAATAAATTTGCTGGACGTGTTCCGAGGCGTAGTACCTTCCGACTGGAAGGTATAATGAAGGGAAAAGTACTAGGGGGGAAAAAAGAAGAGTAAGGCCAAGAAAGAAATTCCCCCGACGACATAGAAAGTACTGTGAGAGTGACAACGTTTAAGGATTTGAAAAGGACATTGATGGAAAGAGACACGTGGCTGCAGCGACATCTGAAGATGCTTTGTCATTCGCGGCGAAACCCGGCCGCGTTGAAATGAACCTTTCATGTGTAATTACAGTGTTTTATTTTCTAAAACCTTTCAAGATAGTCGTCTAATCATTTGTATCGAGGTATGCACGTCACAAGTCAACGCGTCAGCTCTTACCAGTGGATTCACGGCTATGCTGAACGGAAGTCGTCGTGACGTGATATGGAAAGCGAGAGACTAAAGAGTTCGAATCCGAGAAGTGCAACTCGAGGAAATCACCACCTGAAATGAAGTTACGTGCGTCGCCGAGTCCTGTCCGTTCCCCGGAAGATTGTGATCCGCCCGATTGGCAGAGGTGTGTGCGCGTGTGTGTGTATGATTTCCACGAGGGATTGGGTTTGAAAACCCAAGTGAGGGCATGGCGAATTGATGCAGTGCTTGTCAGGCGTCTGGCCGAGAATAATGGTGCCTTTCGAACCCGCCTTTCTCACTTGGGCGAGGGCGGCGGCGGCGGCGGTGGCGGGTGGTAGTGAAAACGCCCTCTCCATCCACGCGATATCATATTTCTTCTTCCGCCCACCCTCCCGGTCAAGTGTAATGCCGCCCCAAAATCCTTCGAGTGCGACGAAGTGACGCCCAAAAATAAAAAGGCGAAACTCAGTTCGTATCACTCTGACGGATTTCGAGATTGATGAAACATGAATACGAAGACGTGGTGTAATTCAGTAAGAAGTAGGAAGAGTAGAATGGCCAAAGGCTAAGAAGGCACTCGCGACGAAGAGGCAACTGCCATGCTCGAGGAAGACATAAAAAAATATTCGTATGGATTTTTTTCCGGCGGGCCGTCCATTTAAAAGAAAAAAACAAACAAAACATGTGGACATCAAGAGTAGATTAGCTCAGGTTTAGAAGTCATTCGCGACGAAGAGGCAACTACCATGCTCGAGGAAGATATCATTACAAACAAGTAGGCGAGATGTGAAAACATACTTATGGAACATGGCACCAGCCTGTGGATCGGAGACATGGTCAAATTGGAAAAACTGACCAGAGAAGAATAGAAGCCTTCGAAACGTGGTGTCCTGGAGGAGAATGCTGAAAAATCAAGTGTACGGACAGAGTTAGGAACGAGAAAGTGTACAGAAGAGCGGAGGAAGATAGGCCAATGTGGAGTACTATAAGGGAAAAAAGTAAGAGAATTGGAACGCTGGCGGAAACCCGCCCCCTCCTCCGAGGGGGCCGCCAAATAGTCCCGTATTTCACGCCGTGCGCTCCAATTTCCTCCCGTCCCTGGAGGCTGCTAAATGAGGGCGTCCTGGGATCTCTATCTTGATATTCTTTTATTTCCATTTTCGGGGTTCCTTCAGTTTTACCCCAGTATTGTTTAAATTTTAAATATTTCTTGGTTATAGTACGTTACAGTAACATGGTACATTACAGTTATAGTTCCTTACAGTTGCACGGCAGGTTTAATTTAACGATTCTTGCCTTCCTTAGTGACATTGCAATGTTTTATAAGGTTAAATTATTTACATAACAGAAGAACAAGGTGTATAGGACACACCTTGAGGTATAATAGGTCTTTTTATTCATTTTGAAAAGATAAGGCAGATTTCCACAGAATGAAATATTTATTTGACTCAGAGTTTCGGCGCACGGCACCATCTTCAGAAAAACAACAAGTCCAAACAACAAGAAAAACAACATGAAACAAGAAACAAGAACAAACAACAAGAAAAACAAAATGAATATATCGTTATTCCACTATATCTCGCCTGATTCTTCTTTAAGTATTCGAGATTAAGAATTGTAAATAACCGGAGTGCTGTCCGGTGAACCTGGAGGAATCCCGTAGAGGCGCGGCGAAGAGAGCCACCGCCATACGGGGAAGCGGAGCCCATACGTAGTACTCTTCCCGTAACTGCTCGTCTCCGATCTTCCCTTCCGATACATGTGAATCACTTCGGGAATAAATCCAGAGCATTCGAAATGTTTCAAGATTCCAGTTTAATATGAGTTCTAAAATATTCTTCCTCTTATTCAATACTCCCCTCTTCGTCAATCTGTTGGAAATAAGGGAGAATTTTATACAAAATACATACAAACAAAATTGGCCCTATAAAATCAGTCGGATGAAATAAATGACAAATTAGCTAAAAATATTGGAAAAGACTGTGAAAAAACTATTTTATGTCGTCCCAACTCGTGTCCATTGTTCTCTAGTTGTTTTTATTTATTTATTTCGTTCAAAGATATTATTACGCCAATTATATTGAACATATAAAGAAGGAAAAAAACAAAATAGTAACAATAAAAACTTAACGGATAACAAGTAACAGGACCACTTACAGTTTACAGATAACAAATATACCAATATAACAGATGATCCTGTCACTGGTCCACCACCCCCTCTTCGCTTTCGTCTTTCCCTGTGCGCCTTCTTTTTTTTGCGACTAGGAATACATTTTGCAAAGAATTTTCTTTTGCATAATTTTCGTGTTCACGGCTTCCCCCCCCCCCTTCGTTCGCACTCTCTCGTTGCGGAAAAAAAATGACCGGTCTTATGTTCCGACATAACTGAACGTTTTTCGGCAATAGTAGTTATTGGGGGTGTTTTATGTTGGGTGCATCGACGGCTAAGGTAATCGTGCACCACGTCAAATCGCCTTCATAACAATATTAAAATAAAATTAAATACGTAAATGAAAGACGTAACCCAATTGGACAAAGGTCCTGTTTAAAAAATAAAATAGCAAAATAAAATGAAACTATGTATATGAATGAAGGTATCACACGATCAAGAAATAAATAAATATGGGACGGACTTTTAATAAAGTTTAAAAAAGGAAGGGGAATCAATCACAGGTTTTCCCGGTTGTTCCCATCAGTTATAATCGTTAGTTAAATTGAAGATGAACACATTTAAAAAATCCTGTATTTTATTTAATAGTCCGGTCTCCCTTGAGTACCATAAGACTGTCAGGATTATCAATCAGGATCTCCCTGCCACACGCCCTTGCGGCGGTTTGGAGGGTAATGCTTAAAAGTAGAAGATAGCACCTAGGTTCCCCCTGATGTTCAACCTTTACCGAACTTCACTGCATTTATCGGTTATTTTCCGTTATTCTTTGCCGAGTTGTCTCAGGAACCCCCACCTAACAAACTTCAACATCATACAGTAACGTCACTTTAATCGTCTCCGCTAGGCAAGTCACACTATTACATGCGAAAATACTATTTAATGCCTAGAATTTAATGATTGTCATGCTTCACTTCGTGGAAGTATCAAGTACGTGAAGGCACTTGACGATGCCGTGACGCAGCAAAAGGTGTAGTGCCGTAAATACGAATCTGCTGAAAGGTACACTACCCTTTGTCTGGTACGTACTTGGTCATCCTGCTGGAATTTCAAAAGATTTGGCAAACACCACGTGAGAATACAATTGCAATTTGCATTTCTATTATATCCCGTGAGAATTAGTACGCTTCGAACCTCGTGTAAGCGAGGTATTGGATCGTGATGCTACCATTACGGTTTCGTGACTTTTTGGTCTTGGCTGTGTTGCGAACGTAGAAGTTGGTATCCACACGTTAAGAAATGAGAAAGTATAAATTGCCCGGGATCTTAGGGATGGAGTGGTCCAGTCGAGTAAGCTCTTTCGTCCGTCGAATCGACTTATTAAAATCCTTCATCACCTCTCCCCGTAGGAGTGGACCTGTATGTCTAATCGGGGGAGGGGGGTTGCTCCCTGACTTCTCTCTCACTCTAGGAGTCCGTGGATTTTCTTATTTCCGAGTCGCCTTCCGCCTCCTTAAATAGGTCCGCGGCTCTGACCTTCGCGAATCCGGCATTCCCTCTTTCGGACCCTAAGAGCTTCTCCGTCGTGACTCGCCGACGACAACTTGGGTCGGCCGGATATTTCGCGTTTTAAAGCCGAAGATGGGGCGGATCCTGGGTTGACGGGGTCACTACCTCCCCCCTCAGGCAACAGAGGCGGGACCCACAGGCCAGCCGTCCGTACTATGGATGCTCTCCGCCGTACAT
>WURS02040563.1:0-11282 GCA_011762765.2 Rhinocypha anisoptera
TCATTCATTATCCAGAATTAAGGTTTTTTTCCATCTAATGTCTTATTTTTCTCCATTCCTTTATAGAATCCCACCAGATGCCTGATACGTTACGTTTAATGGGAAGTGAAAGTTGAAAAAAATAATTCATTCCTCCCTTGTTAATCACGACGTTCACTCTTCGAACATCTCGGGGAAAGATAGGAAAGCTCAGTCTTAGTGGCGAGACGAGAGGGAGAGAGATATAAAGGCCGTTATAGGTCTATTCTGACACGGGGCTGGGTTTGAGGGCATTTGGTTCGAGTTCTAGTGGTTCGTATCTTAGCGGCACCATCGTCAGCCCACACCTCACAGAAGTTTGTTTTTTGTTTATTTGAAGCATGTACTCAGGTATAATTTACAGCATGCAAAAACCAATTTCCACGAAAAACATTTTATTGGCTAGGGTGAAGGAATTCACGGATTCGATGATGTTACTTTTCTAAGGTTTCCACCGCGTATCTTCATACCGATTATCATAAACAAAGATGACGGTCACACCCCATTCAAACTTTAGGAAGCGTCTTTTCATCAGTGCAACACCAACCAATCTGATATAGCCATACTAAAATGACTTATTCTCCCAGAACTGGATCAAATACAAAAAAATATTGGCTATTTTTTCCATTATTCATGGAAAAAATTCTGCATTTTTAGGTGCTGCCTCATTAATTATCAGCCTCATTAAGGTTATATAACAATCAGCCTCATTAATTATACACACGAAAATCGCTGCTTATCATGGATTTCCACAAGGTGACGGCCTCCACAGTGAACATAGTTTCATTAGTAATTTTCCTCAAATATTTAGTGATTACCGTGTTACGGGATCATCACCTGATGGTCTCGTAATACGGAACACTCGTCGTATCGACAAATATCTAAGAAAAAGTAATATTTTAACTGTTTTCAATTAATTTCTTCAATGAAATGAATCCATATTCATGTATTTAGAGGGAAAAATGCCATTTAAATCTATCCATTTTACGTTTTACTTTCTTGATTTTATGTTTGTGACTAGCACCACATACGAGTAGTCACATTAAACGTTGATCATAGGTTTCACCATCAATTTACCGAGTAAATTTGAAGCAGACCACTTTTCGATGAGATTAAAGGCCATATTCCACTAAAAATAAACCCCATCATTATTCGCTGGATCAGATAAATTAAACCACGGGCTGTAGAACGGATTGATTTTGTTTTTCCACGAACGATTAGAGTACAAAATAATCGTGGTTAAAATCCTGTAAATAATAGAGTCGTTCGTTGGGATGGGTGGCTGTCTCTTGGGTTTGGTTTATACCTACCTATAATTGATTTAGACAGGGACTATTGTAAAATCAGACATGATGAGTAATTCACTACACTTTCGAAGGATGGAATACTTCGCAACAGGGTGCTTCAGGAGGATACTGATCACGTGGACGGATAGTTTGGAACGAGGAATCGTAAAGAAGAGCGGAATAAGATGAATCAGTTGGAAGTACGATAAGGGAAAGAAGAACATGAAATCGTGAAAAATACATAACAGAAGGAATAGTAGAAGAGGCTAGCAGACCTGCTGCCTGCTTTGCAAGCAGTCACTGTCTGGTGTTCTCTTGAAGTGAAATTTGTGTTTTTACTTTATTTTGCACTACTCAAGTGGGAGTAGTAGAAAATTGTGTAAATGAGTGTATTTTGTTTCCCAAAAATGAAAACAAATTTTATAATAGTTTGTGAAACATAAAAGTAAAAAATTTTCGGTAAAAAATGAATATTTTTCATCCTCTGAGCAATGCTCACTGTAGGAAGTACCGAGGAGAGTACCATTTTTGAGATACAGTTACTCCACCAATCAGGTAGTCATAGATGAAAAGATGAGGGCACAAAGAGGGCCATTTTTACTTTTTTGCATACATTGGCTGGATTAAAGTTTCCTTTTCTTTTTCAATTTCTAAACACTCACTCTAGTAGTCTGAGGAGAGTGCCATTTTTTGACCTTGTATACTACGCTCATTGAGTGATTATTGTTAAAAAAATAAAAGAAAAATTTCCGCCTTCTATCACACATTGAGCCTAGTGAAACTTTCAAGTAGTAATTTTGCTGTAAAAAATTTTCATTTTTCAATTCTTTGCTCTGTTGCAATTGTCTGCATTCACTACACTGCGATTAGAAGTTTTAATCGAGAGAATTTTTTTGCATTTTAAAAATGAATCTTACCCAGCAACTTTCCGGTCCTTACGAATAGAAGAATTTCTATTGTATTCCAGTTTAATTAATGATAAGATTTCGGTAAATGTTTACATACAATTAAATCATTGTTTTTAATTTGTTATGCCACATAACAAAATTTCTAATTTCAAAACATTTAAGATAAATTGCATGAAGAGCTCAAAAAAGCTCATCTGTGATAATATTATCATAATGAATACTACGAGATGGAATGTAACGTTTAGAAGGATAAAACTACGAGGACTTTGTAGCAACATATCCAGTCATGGGAATTAGTGAATACGATGTATTCTATTGATTAGAGGAAGATAAAAAATATGTCGCTCCAAAAAGGGAGGCTGAACGAATCGATTCTCCCGGAATGTTTATTGCTCTAGGACGGTTAAATACGGAATTCTCCGTTTCCTTCCACGCTGCAGTGCTGCGGCCGATTTTTTCAACTATGCTTTAAGCTGCGGAATTTGATGCTGGACCTATTACTTGACCTGCAACATCAGTACCCTCCTTTTAATGACCGCTGGCTTCCACGAGTCCTTCCACGTGTACCAGAGCTGTTTTTCTAGTTGAAGCTGCTTCTTATCTCCCAGAAAATTTAACTGCGTCTTCGGGTTAATAACCGGCTACCCACGGCTCGATATGCCAGATCGCTTCCCATCTCCGCATAGCATGTTTATTTGGAATCGAAGAATTTATAAACGAAAAGAACGAAATGAAATAAAAAAACTGCTATAAATGAAAAAGAAGACTAGGTAAATTTAAGTTAGAATTTACTGACTCTGGCACTTTAATATAGTAAATCCAAGAAATTGAGAAAAATATAGTTGGTAGAAATTGTCTCACGTACCCAGAGGTGAGGGGGGAGGGACAGGGGTGTCAAGAGGGGGGGAAACCCCACGCGTGGGTCCATCGTCCTGTTATTTAGAATCGTGGATAATTCGAGTACGGAAAAGAGAGGAGTTTCGCACTTGCGTCCGTTGTTAAAGTGCTCTTGGGAGAATGAAGAGTGAAGTCCATGTAAACGAGAGACGACGCAGAATGTGGAAGAATAGATCGGGAATAACACCGGACAGTATGTCTCAACTCTGCCTCTCGGGGTTTCCCCCTTTAGCAAGCGTCGCGGAACGAAACAAAGTCTAACCCCCCGAAAAAAAAAAAAATATATATATATATATACACATACATACATATACACTTACTCACAAACAAACAACTTTTCTGTTTGTTTTTCGCCACCACCCCTATGGCTGTCAACTATATTGTGCTCGTATGAGCTTTCACATGAACATATACGTATATACATAAAGGTACCCATTTGCACCCACTCTCCCTTCTGAAGAAGGTGGTGTAGTATCCACCGAAAATTCACAAAACAAGTGACCTACTCACCAATCTTTATTCACGTGTATGAACCAAAATAATTATATATATATACACACACTCACACACCCATTCATATGGGTGTGTGACCGCCAAATGGTGAAAAAAGAATAAATTAGAAAATAATAAACGTTATAGGAACACATATAAGGACGAAAAAAAGATGTAGTAATGTGTGTGTGTATATATATATGTAATTGTTTTCTTTTCTCTGACCCGCCCTTGTATCTCGACATGCCATTAATCGTGGCACTCCGGCCAGTGTAAATTCAATTTAAAAAGGGTTCCGGATTTCGTTTTTGCCGCGCGCGGAGTGAAATTTATCGCGGTGGGGGGAGTGGTGTGAAGTTAGGTCTATGGGAGGCCCTGTGATTAGAGCGACTGGAAGCGATTGGAGATGTGCGCCAACCAGCACTCCGCTCCGCACCCCCTCCTATCTTGGGTGCCGTGGTGGGGTATCGGCGTCCCTCGTCAGAAGACTTTTCAGCGATAGGGTGAGAAACTTGGGTTCCTCACACTTCGTGCCCTTGCGGAACCCTTGAAATAATATCCATACTATGGGAGACCTCTTGCATAATATTTACTGTATTCCATTTTTTAAGAGAGAAATCTTCTGGAAATTGATCGAGGAAAAGTTTGGCGAAAGCCGTCACAGATGGAACCTCGTAAGGATCTGAAACCTGATCCATGAGGAAGGATTGTGAGCCTAAATTGGAGGCCTTTTGCGGTGTGAGTTTTGGCGAAGAATGGAGAAGGAGCTGTGGACAGAGAAGAGAACAAACGAAGAAGTTCTGAGAGTGGCAGAGGGGGAGGAGAAGCGAAAGTTGGGGGAAATCAGAAGAGGGCAGGATAAGGGTTGATGGAAGGGATACGCACGAAAGAGGTGATGGTTCGTCGAAGAGACTAAAGGAGGCCGTGCCGTTGGCTAATTAAACTGGAGGCAGAACATCAATGGAGTCGTTTTGGATAGAAATTTTAAAACGATAGCAGGTAGGAAGTCTGCAGAGTTTAATAGGGATTCGGGGTTAAGGCGAAGCTCGGTAATTCCTTTTTTGACGTAATCAAAAACCTAAATTGTACGGTATGGTACGGTAAATTGTATCCTTAATCACTATTATCATACAATTGTTGGCACTTGGTACCACGAGACACCGAATGTAGCGATTACTATTACCGTGTGAACCAAAATTAATTAAAAGTAAAATTTATTCCTTTCAGAGAAGGTTTATTTGTTTCTTGTTTAGGGTTATTTATATGTCAGTGCCATTTCATTAATATTTCTTGGAACGGAAAGCACTTCCGGTGAAACCCTAGGATTCTGCAAAACTCTGGCTGTGGACTGTCAAAGGGATGAGGTGGTGGTGGTAGAAAGAATATCGAAAGTTTTCACCTATCTCCTATGAACTCAATGGCTTTAGAGGTGAAATTCCTCCCGTTCGGTACGCGCAAAGTCTTAGAAAACTTTACCCTGCTCCAACCACTTTGCGATGCACAGTTCGTATCAGTAAATAAATCTTTATTCATCATCGAACAGATATACACTGTTATAGATGTTGTCATACATAGACCAAACACAAAACAATTAAAAAATAATATCTGAGAAATCCAACTCAAAATACTTCTTAATAGAGAACAAGGGTTTGGTCAACATCCATTTCTTAATTACCTTATTAAATCAATTGATAATGGCCAGTCCTGCTTCATATGGCAGCATATTGTATAATTTAATTGAAAAGTTGTCAAATTGCTTAAAGGTTTTCATTTAACACAGACAATTTTGCTAAGTTTCTTAACTAAAGGGATACACATATATATAAAAAAGCTTTTTAAGCAGATATATGTGGATTAAATACGTTTAAGGAATAGTTTTCAACCTTAAGGTTTGTAATAACATTATCCAGGCAAGTAGAATTTCTAGTTGGTCGAGAGTTGGCACAGTAGAGATTAAAAGACCTAAGTAATATTCTAAGTTGAGTGCTGTTCCTTGGGAGATGTGACGTATCGATATTTAGGTCAGCCCCTGTTACAATATCAGCATTATAGTAGTAGTATTTCTGTTTTTTTGGGTGCTTCGATGGCTATGGTCATTTAGCACCTCTTCAATTCATAGAAAAAACCCATGCGGACAAACACAACACCCATGACCTGGGTGGGATTCGAACTCGCGACCTTTGGGTTAGCCGGCGAGCACGCTACCCATTAGGCTAACCCGGTCAGCTATCAGCATTATATCTTTGAATGCTACTGCGTAGAATTTGGAATCGATTCCACTTTTAATGCAATTGTATCCAATAACTTTATTATCTGGCTTGAAAAGGATTTCTATCATCCTACCGTCAAAAGAAATCTGACGCTTAAATTTAGCATAAATTATATGCATAAAGCAACCAAATTTAAAGATATTAAAAAAAATTAATCCAATTACTTTAACTCCCGTCAAAAATTATTTTTACGCTAGAATTAGAATCAGAAAACAATTCATTGTTTTGGAAAGTAATCCGCTATGAACAAAAAAGAAAATGGGCTCAGTAATCAGAGCTTGAGCCAAGAAAAGTTAAAGTATTGAACTATCACTTTAAATACATGATAACGAAATTCACATGGTACCAGGAATTAAAATAAAAAGTGATGAAAGCACAAAAATTAGGGAATATAAAATATAAAAATATAAAATAAGAAGTACAAAATACATAATGCAAAATATAAAATATACAAAAACATAGACTACAGGGAAGATTTGTGTCATAACAAAACTATTCATAAACCGGACATCGTTTCATGCTTGACTTGATGGACTTCCCTCATCATGAAAGGACTGTAAGTAAAAATTGAAATTCCACGTAAAAAGTTTTTAAAATGTAGAATTTCAGTGTTTCTTTTCAAAAAAATTCATTATTCATACCCCATTAGAGTCACTTAACAAAGGTTCCAAATATTTTCTCTTGAGGGTCGCCAATGATTTTGTCTTTTAGTTCGGGGGGATATTATTCCATGTGTGCACTCCAAGCGCCCGTAAAAGACCTGTGGAAGGTTGAGGTACCATGTTGGGGAGCTCACAGAAAATTATACGGAAATCTAGTCTTTATGTGGCAACCAAGAAATTTTTGCAGAAGATTTTTTCTAGGTGTTGTTTCAAGTCTGGTGTAGCCATTAGACTCTTCAGACCGGGAGGAAAGGTAGACAAGGAGGAAGGGTATACAAGGGTGGGACGGAAGGATAGAAGGAAGTTAAGGCTCAGAAGAGCCTTTTTTTCAAGGTGTTATTCCAAGTGAGTTGTTGAAGGTTTTAATGGAGGGTAAAATCTTGGGTAAGCGGAGTAGAAGTAGGAAGGGAATAGGAGTTTTGGATAGAATGAGAGGGGGTGGGAAGTACGACAATTGAGAAGTAATTAGAGTTAGATGTTACGCGGCCAATCTAAAATAAAAATCATCAACTGGTAGATTACCCTTCAATCAATTTCAAGTCTGGCTTAGACCTAGGCTAGGCTATTAGGCTCTTCAGACCGGGAAGAAGGGTATCCAAGGATGAGAATGGAAGGGTAGGAGGAAGTTTATGTTCAGAAGAACCTCTAAAAATACGTTAGTAGTTGAAACTGAGTTCTTTTTAATGATGGAAATGGAAGAAGGATAGAGGTTTAAGCTCATAAGAACCTCTAAAAATATATTTCAACAAGTGAAACTACATCATCATTAAACACTCGCGCTAGGAAACACCTATTACTAATACTGCTAATAATATTTTACCCAGCGGAATTAAATTCACACGAGTGAATCGCTGGCAAGGATGTCTGCTGTGACTCAACTCACATAGTAAAATATGCTTTCAGCACTCTTGATCGACTTCCAGTTTCAATCTGCTTCTCGAATGAAATAGATATGTTTGTTTATCATTCTATTATCATATTATAAAACACCTATTCTTGAGCCTATGGGGCTAGGGAACCCATCTAATCATTTCGTAAACTTTGATTTCGCGGTCAAATACAATTTTATTCTTAAAAAGTCGTTTATTCGAAAACTGTTATATTTTTAGTCTACTTTTACTCTTGTTCTCGCGACGGAGGAATCGCTTCCTGAAAACTTGTTCAAGGGAAGCCATCTCATGTGAATTTTTTCGGCTGCTTCTGGAGGGGAGGGGTCCCCGCTGTGGACGATGAGGACCAGACTCCAACATTCCCGGTCGAGCACTTCTAAGTACTTTTATATACCCTTTTGATTACACCTTTGGAGAAATATTTATTCGTAGTTTCCACGTTTTGAATTTTTTTATACAGTAATAGAGGGTAGAATGTTGTATAAGTGAAGAAAAGGTAGGAAAGTAATATGGATTTAGGATAGAATTTCAGGTAGAACGTATGCAAAGATGGAAAGTAATTTACCGTAGGACGAGGTATGTTTACATTTATTCCTTCAGTTCTTGATCAAAAACCTACCTTAACTAGCACAAATGAACTGAATTGGTCAATTGTTATTAACTTTATAGCTGAACATAAGTTTATAATTTAGTCGAAATATTATTTCTGCAAAGGTATTTCTGAATAAGGAATATGCAATTGGCTGTTCATCCTTTTTTTAGGACTGATATTTAATATGTTAAGGTTGATGGTTCATTTACAATAGTTTTTAGTCGATTCCAGGGTGAATCTTTATTAAATTTGTCGTTTTAGTGGTGAAAAAATATTAATGATGTTTTTGTGCAATTTCCACCCTGGTATAGAATTCTATTTACGTCTGCAGTTTGTTTAAATCCTCCCTAAGAAGTTTGGTGTTTAGGCCGTGCGATAATTACCTAGGAGGAATTATATTAATGAAACCGAGGGGAACGAAATAAAAGTTTATTGACTTGGACCACATCCGCGGGCGGAAAATAAAACCTGGGACTCGACGCGACCCAGTTTTCGTCGACAATTATCGTTTCCATTGGAAGGAGCACTTGCAAATGGAAGCCGTTTCTGTTTATTTAACATTAGCTATACGGCCGCGAGGGGGAAAAAATTAAGAGATTCCATTTGCAGTTTGTATCATGATGGCCGTGAGAGATGAAGAGACGGAGGGAGAGATGAGGACTGGGAGAGAGAAAGGGAGGGAGGGAGAGGGAGATAGAGAGACAGAGAGAGAGAGAGGAAGTAGGAGAGATAAAGGGAGAGATAGAGAGACAGAGAGAGAGAGAGTGAGAGAGATACAGAAAGAGAGAGGGAGTAGGAGAGAGAGGGAAAGAGAGAGAGAGAGAGGTTTAGGGAGAGATAGAAGGAGATAGAAAGAAGGAGCTAAGAGAGTGAGAGGGATATGGGTACAGGAAGGCGGGTAAGGAAAGGAGCTGAAGATTCGAGGAATTGGGAGAGAGAGAGTGGGGGGGAATTAGAGAGCGAGGGCAGAGCTCAGAGAAAGGAGTGGAGAAGGATTAGAAGGAGGAGGGGGAAGCGGGGACCTTATGATAGGGACAAAATCGCCATTTTTACACGACTGGAAATTTTGACGTCTCGAACCAGGACCTCAATAAAAAAATACGAAATTTTCCTCGGTATCCTGCTTCATGAGAATTTCAGAGACATAAATGTGTCGTAATGGCGTCATAATGTATCTGGTGTTGGTAGCTGGTATGGTCAAACATGGGTTGAGGGCACGGTGAACTGCCAGTAGGTGGTTGGGAGGATGGGTTCGTGTGAGAGGAAAACGCAACATCACCCCGCTTAGAGGGAGATAGAGATAGATTGTCTTTATTTCGGGGCGGGATTGAGACTTTAGAGTCTTCTCTTCCCATAAACTCCAATAAATAGAGAGATGCGGAAATAGCTAGAGAGATAGAGCGATAGAGGGATTGATAGAGCGATAGAGAGAAAGATTGAGATTTCTAGAGAGATAGAGGGAGATAAAGGGTTAGAGGGAGAAAGAGGGGAAGAAATTAAGAGTTGGAAAGAGTCAAGAATATGGTGTGAGAGGTATACATATAGATGCGGAGATTGAGAAGGGGAGAGTAAAAAGGAGAGGAAGAAAGAGAGAGTGAGAGGAGGATACTGGAAAAGAGAGGGAGAGAAAGTGTGAAAAGGGTAGAGTGGAACAGAGAGTTAGAGTGAGAGAGGGAGAGAGAGAGAGGAAGAGTGAGAGGGAGAAGAGAGAGACTGAGAGGAAGAGAGAGAGAGAGTGAACGAGGGAGAGAGAGAAAGAGGGAGAGGGAGGAAGAGAAAGAGGGACAGACGTCTCACGGCCAGATTTCGCGGATTATTAAGCTTCGCCGGGAAAACTATTTCTCCAGCTAACGAGGTGGGAGCTAATGAGAACAGTGGTCCCTTAAAGTCGTTCTTTCGGCCTTTATGCGGCTGCGCACTTACTATTCAGCTGGATTTTAATTACGAAGCGACCTTAAAATATCACATCGGTTCACTCTAAAAATCCCCCCTCTGAAACACAGGAGGTGAGCACGAGCCATTTTCCTCCTTAACTTTTGCCGTCATAAGTTTCTCTCTTTTTTTCTCTCGGTTTATCGCGTCTCGGTAAAGTAAGACCAGCCCTGAAGGAGATTTTTGGAGACTCACCTCACCGCGCTCGGTGAACAAAGGGGCGAGTTCATTTCCAGCGAGGAAAACGAGTGATAAAACTCTGAACCCACTCCCTGGCACAAAGTGAGGATATTATATAAAGGGGTCTTGATGTGATTATCCTAAATATCATCACCACAAGCCTTAATCCCTACATACGAATCCTAGTTCCATTCCATTTAGAAAACTGCTAGCCAATAATAGTGGATGTTGGGATACATTTCACAAGCAGCTTGCTGTGATTTAATTAATTTTTTCGAGGGAAAACGTTCCGGTAATGTCCATAAGCTGTCGTGTAATGTGTACAGAACTGCCACAGAATTCACCAAATTATCGCTAAACATGGGAATTTCAAAGTAAGTGCAAAATGAATCCCCAAAATCTCCCATAACGCTTACCTACGACAAAAGAAACGTAAGAAAAATTCTTTGAAACTCAAGTAAATAGCTCTGATGGTTGTAGAAATGAGATGCACTGGTTAAACGCTGCATAAGTAAGGAGAAAGAAGTGTGGTACGCACCTTTTTGAACGGTCTATGTACATAGTTGCATTGAAGGTCGCTTTGTCATCTTCTTTCTGGGTACATAACAGAGCAACAAAGCGTTCAGAGATAGGAGCGGCGTTTTTTTCTTTCAAATAGAGAAGACATAGAAGCGTTGCTAAGCCATGGGTCTAAGCTAAGTCAAGAAGCTGTTTCCACGGACGCCCGACTGGCTGTAAAACGCGTTTTTTTCCTTCCCCTGTTACGTGTCAAGCGAACCGCGAGCATAGAAACCTCTATTCCCGATTCGCATCAATTGTATTTCGATGCGCTGCTGTTCTCATTGTTCCATTTTACGCGGCGGAGCATCCACCGGAACGAAACAAATATGAGCGCTCTGTTCCGACGACCTGAAATCTTGTGAAGCGGTAATGATGCGGTGACGTCTACCCTTAGTTTTTCTTAGTCACGTGAAGGTCGAATGCATCGCCTAATTAGAAAGTAAGCAAATAAATGGAAAATTCAGGAATTTTCGGTAGACGATGACGTAGATTAAGTTAGGCATGATAAAGCATGTTGCCATTAACTTATATCACGTGATACGTCATATGGTATACAAAGAGTATGCACCCTGTCTTGATTTCAGATGTATTGTG
>WURS02040574.1:0-11281 GCA_011762765.2 Rhinocypha anisoptera
ACTTTTAGTTTTAAATATTTGGTCTAAATGTTTTATCTTTATGAGTGGTGTACTGTACCCACTTCGAAAAGGTTCACAATGTGAATAATATTGGTTCGAACACTAGTGGAACATATAGAGTCATAGGACACAAAAAGAAAAAACTCAAAGTGGTGAAGAATTTTCGGTGGCACCACCACCTCGTCCGTTCAGGAAAATATATATATATGTATATCATCATCATCAGTACGTCAATCCGAAGATTGGTTGACTGCAGCCCTCCATCCTTTCCTATCAAGTATCAAGCTCTCTTACTCCTTGGTAGGTCTTATTATTTCTAACGTCTCTAATAATTTGCCCTATTTATCTGTACCGCGGCCTTCCTCGAGGGGCCCTCCTGAATAAATCTATTATCTCTATGATTCATTCTTCCTGAATCCTGCACTGTGATGCTTAATGCTGCCTCCTGTACTCATGACATCTTGGTAAACTTTTGCACTTTTTAGCAAAGTCACAGGAGCATTATATATTCATGTTCATAATTTAATATCAGTATTATTTTTCCAGAGAACAGTACTCAGGTGTCAAACCACCACTTTTAAGATCAGAGGCAGACTTTGATCCAGGCTCCAAGTATCATGTACCAGCCAATGTTCCATATATAAGGTAATAACAAAATCCCATGACATCTGGAGGGTAAATGCAATATTTTGGTGGCTGACAGGTGAATCAATCACCAAACAGTTATTGTACAAAACATTGTGAAAATTAGATTTGACATTTTTATATTAGCATTTGAATGATGACCATTCGAATGAATAATGGTACAATTCACTCATCAAACAGGTATTTTGTGGGAACCATTCTACAGTTTCAACTTCACAGAACTCTTTGCAAAAGAGCAGGTCAATATTCTCCTGAAAATCCACACTATCTGTTGCATCAATGTGATATTTATGGAAGCAAGGCTGCTGGTGAAGCACTTGGGTGAGTTATAAAATCCATTTTCTTGTCTGTATAGATCTACAGAAAGAGATTCTGTGAAAATGTTCCCAATGTTTTTCATACATATGATGCCAATCAGGATTTTTAAAAGTTTTACTCAATGACTGTTTATTTTGAACAATCTCTGATCATTTTTACTTCCCATACTGGGGTTAGTACATGATTATCAAATATCATTTTAAAAAGCATATTCTATATAACCATTGTAATGAACACAACTTATTAATAAATAAATTGAGAAGTCTTTCTCAGATTAAAATATTAGCTACCTTCATCTAAATATTGGTATTTATAGGAAATAGTTTCCGGCTTGACTTCGTGGAACTGCTTCATGATTAAATGAAACACAAATTTTTATGTGGAATTTCAAAGTTTTTGTCTCATTTAATCATTGGTATTTATTCCAGTTTCTCAGCATATTCCTGAATAACTAATCAGTTTGATACAACCTAAAGCTCTTTATTCCGTAGTATAAAAGTGTTAAAATGGTGTCCAAGTTGTATCATTATGATGGAGAATAATCATAAATCTTTTAAAGTCCTTTATTTATTCCAAGACCAATAAAAAAGGTTTTCCTGTTACAATATAAGTACCAGTATCAATTTGAAAATTGTTATCAAGAGTACACTGATACAATGATATAAATCATAGTAATGAGAAGATCCATTGATTTTAGTACTCTGATAATTAACAATTGATTATGAAAATTGACTATATTGATAATATATGGTCATGATCAAAAGTAATAAATTATAATCTCGCATGATTTTATGCGATGACATAGAAACTATATTTTCAAGAGGATATGGCGATATGGCTTTATATTAATAGCAGTATTTTTGCTCATAGAGTGCTTTGATCGTTATGGTCACTTAGCACCCTTCAAATCAGAGAAAACCCTGGACTAGAGGAAGTGGTTACACAATGTGCCAAAGGGTTACACAGACTCTGTAGCCATTTGTGTAGCAGGCCATAAAGGCTATGCGGTCGGATATACAGGCTGTGTAGCCATTTCTTCTAGGGCATTAGACAAAAACAACAACCATACCCTAGGTGGGACTTGAACCCGCGACACTTGGATTAGCCGGCAAGCAAGTTTACTTGTTTCCCCGCTAATCCAAAGCTCGTGGGTAATTATAATTAGCCTGGGTGCCTTATGATGAATCATGTGAAGGAATCTGTTCTAGAGCTACTCGTGTACATTCGAGTGTGGAGAAAGACAACGGAGAGGAAGTGTGGGCCAGATAGGAGAACAGAAGTGTTTTAACCATAACAGTTTCATAAATTCTATCACATATTGTATATATATACTGACAAGAGTACCAAAATATGATACATTTTATATATAGGTCCTACCATATGTTTTCCAAAAACATTATATCGCCTGAATTCTATATGAAGATGTCTATTTCGAGAGATTCGAAAATAACTAGTGAGAGTTCAACTGATGTCATTGCGGTTTAAATAAATTAACTCCTTGGCCAAATAATTGCAAGGTTGATACACTCACCCCCTTTAAATTTCCCTCTTCTTTCTTTTTCATTGCTCCAATCCTCAGTACTTTTATTTTCGCAAATGACAGTTTCCGAAGACGTTTTGACTACCTGCCGCCAGCGTTTGTCGTTTGTTGATAATTTCGATATAGATATATGAGATATATATAGTGTCGTTTCGGGTTTCAGCAACGGACATTAGTATAGGAAAACAATATTAGTATAGGAAAAAAAATTACAGACATTGGAACAACTTCTATCAAGTTTTCAAACCTTAATTTTTCTCTCTGATAAGACCTGCGAACCTCTTTCGTAAATACAAAATTTCGTAGTTTTATAGAGGCAAACTGAGAGAACATGGTGGGACCGTCGAGAGGCTACCAGATATTTGGCTAATTTGACCAACAAATAAATATCCTGGCATTTTCTCCGGTTGATATCATAATTTCCTTCATCCTTTCGTTTTATGGCATATTTACATTTCTCCCCTCATTTTAATGCTCCATTTAACGTTTGCCGATACCGAAAGCTCTTTTGGCGGCATTTTTTAAACTTCTTGGATCCCTGTCAAATATTTTAACTACACTTTGCCCTTGTTTACGTACATCTTGGATGATTATGAATCAACCTTTCTGAAACTCATTACTTCGCGTAAAATTTCACTTTTATTGTTCCAAAATTTCACTAGGTATCGCTTATGATTTGTTATCTCATGCTAGGGAGAAATATATGTTTTTACGAAGAATGTTCTTCCATTCTGCAAGTATCATACATTTTCCATTTTATCACATTTAACATAAATTGTTTGTACTTGAATAGAACCGGCCGTTACAAAGTATTTTCGAACGCTTTTTCCTATGAATTTCGCTCCTTAATCGTACTTAATTCCATGTCCACGGTACAGTCTAAATTACCTAATTAAACTAAAGCAATTCACTTTTGTCTGTGTCCAAGAGTTTTAGAACTATACTTTTAAATGGTTTCAGCAAAAGGGTATCATTTTAATAGGTTTCCCTTTCATCTTTTCACTAATACCTTGTGAATTTATACAAAGTGGATACGGTGACTATAATGTGCTATCTGCAGATATATTACTTGTGTATTAATAAATATAAAAATTTTCTCACTAATCACCATAACATGGCATTGATGGTATCAATGCCTCTGAAAGATAAAATATGTTTAAGCAGTAAACTATTATGCACCCTCAGTAATAGGAATTCTGGATTAAGAGCTAATGCTATTATGGCCAAGGAAGAACATGTTCTGGCTTTTTATTTGAATCATGGGTAAATGTCATATTCTCTTTAATAAAATATGATAAGCTTTCATTAATTAGATAACACATGACCACTTTCTGCACAACAAACAAAAGTGTTTTTTAAATAATTCCATCATATTACAACAATATTTTGATTAAGTATGATGCTGATAATTATCCTGAAAAAAACTTCAATAGGAATTGCATCACTTTTATACAATCTCAATACCAATAATGAAAAAATGCCTCATGTCATTCAGATAAGCTACAGAATATTTGAAGTTCAGTATTCTGAAAATCTTTGTTCATGCAACCAGTTAATCAAAATTTATCTTTGGCAGTAACATGATGGAATTAGGTACATCACGCCCATGGCCAGATGCTTTACGTGCAGCAACAGGTGGACAAGAATATAAACTATCTGCATCTGCTTTACGTGACTATTTCCGACCACTAGAAGATTGGCTAAGGCAGGAAAATCTTCGCACACAAGAGCCTATAGGTTGGACATATGGTAAGAGAATAATTCCTTTATTACTTCACACTTCTTTGAAAATAATAATGCTAGTTCTACTAGTAGACTGTTTTACTCTAGACCTAGGTGACAAAATCTGAGTCATAAGTGAACATCTTTGTAATGAAACCTTCAACATTTTTTACTGTAAGGGTGAAAGTTCCACAAAGTCTCTATACGTAAATTCATGAAGAGGGAATATTTAAATTTGTCAGTTTCACAAAAAATTTGATAATAAATCATGACCAGTTTCATCAAACAGTTGACATCATCAGGCCTAATATCATCCACTATTTGACAAAATGGGTTTTGATTTATTAAAAACATTTTTGTGAACCAACAATTTCCCCCTTTCATAATGTGTTTTCACCAAGTTGAACTAAAGTCCATTAAAATTCTTAAATTCATTTCTATCTTACTAAATTTTATTTATGTACCAAATTTTATATTATTTATTTAAAATTGTCATATAAAACATGGATTCCCTTAACAAAATTTAACATGCTGTGTGTGCAGCAGGATAATATGTATCTAGTAAAAATTGAGTAGTAATGCTTTTGAACTTTAATTTTCAGTAGCAATAGGAAAATTTAATTTTAATCATTATTTAAAAAGAATTGTAGGCAGGAAACAATCATAGTATATTTATTTTGGAACACACAAGGGAATCATTAAAATAACTTTAAATTCTGGTATTTGTTTCTTTTCATTACATCTTGATGACAAGTTTCCTAATGTGCTATAATTAATCCTTTTAGCCCATGTACTTTCTCACCACTTTCATCAGCCTGGTAAAAATTAATTTTAATGTTTATCACAGATATGTTTCATCTAGTATGTTTAGGTGTGAATCTTTCATGTATTTTATAAAACAGCATAGCAGATGAAAGATCAAAACTCGCTAAATCAATCAGGGAGAGCTCAAAAACATTAATGCACTGCAAAGGTGTAAAAAGGTATTTCCATGGTTTAAAATATTAGTAAATAGAATCAATGGCCAGTATTGATGTGAAATTCTTCCAGGGAAAGAAAGTAAGGACTAGGAAAAGGGAAAGTCAAGGATTAACTCTTTGAGTTTCAAGTGACAATGTGATCATTCCATGGTATTCAAAGAATTTAACTAAAACAATTGTATTGAATCAGAAATAACAATGGTTTTTTATTCAGACATATTAAGAAGGGAGTATCCACTTTCAAAAGCAAAAGAATCATGAAAAAATTTTAATAAATAAACAAAGTGATTTAAAATAAAGCCATATAAAAATCCCAAAATATCTATGGCAAATTAAAGATGAGGAGTTGGCACTTTTCCACTGTTAAAAATACTTTATATTTGCTCATCATCAGGCAATGATGTAGTACATCAAAACCAGTTGAAAATAAAGTATTCTCAACAGTGGAAAAGTGTCATTTCCTCCTCACCATTAATGTTTGAATTCTACCACATCATACCTGAAACTACACAATATCCATGGCACTTCTCGGAGTACCCACCAAAAAATCAGTGGTACTCAAAGGGCTAAGAAAGGGTGGTGTAATGACTTACTCATTCTCTCTCTGGAGAATCCCTCACCAGTGAGCACCAGAAGGGCAAGCTAGATGACTGAAATGTATGAGATGGAAATGGGTGGTCACCAGGGAAGAAGGAAAAAGGTGGGGTGTTGTCTAAGGTAAGGAAAAGGAATGTTGTAGGAATTAATGCAGAAGGATCAAAGGAGAAGGGAATATGCGGAAGGATGCAATGCCATTTTGTTCAGGCAAATGAAGTTTAGGGAATGGCGGCACTGGATAACTAGATAACAGATGACAGGAAGGTTTGAGGGGAGAGGAAAAAAAGGTGATGGGAGGTCGGGAAGAAGGGGGGGGAACAGTGGGGGAAGAGGAAGTGGATTTAAATTATGAGAATATTTGGAAGAGAGGGGAGACACTGGGGACATGGTAAAAATTTTAACTGTTGGTGGATCTACAGACGTTGGTACATTCATAAGGGTCCAAGAGATGGTTGGGAAACTTTTTATGCAATGCAAGTCTGCAGGATATATTGTGTGGTTTGTTAATAACAGATCTACAAATCATGGCAAATATGTCTAAAAAATCTGTCTTGATAATATATTTCAACATGTCAAATGAAGTACAACCATAGAGTTATCACAAGGAAATTCACTGCCAATTGATTTACAGTGTTGGTTGAGAAAGGGTTATAAAGAGAAAGGTGATATTTTACATTTTAGAAAGAAAAATTCAATTTGACATGGTATGACACATTTAAATATCCATTTTATAGATGGTGATTACTGCAAGCAAAGCATTGAGACAGCAGGCCTTCAGGTATATGGAGGATATTACAACAGAGCCACTTCAACATCAATGGTTTTACTTACTACAATCATTCTTCCCCTAATGTCATGGTTCTTTATATAATCTACATGATCATTATGCAGTAACATCACAAGGACCTTTTAAAATATCTGGAACTTTATTCATAGTAGAAAAAAGAATTCACTAGTTAATTAGTTATTTCATTCACAGTGTTATCCCCGTACATTTAGGGAGCAAGCAATTTGTTCACTTCAATGACTGCTAGACTAGTTTCAGTATAGTTTGGAAGTTGCTAAATTACACAAATTTGTAGCAGACAGAATGTTGAAATTATGAAAAATCTTCAGTCTGAGGTGGACGATTAAGTCAAAGGGACCAAATCTGGGTAAAAAGAATGGTGACCCAATGTTGAATCTGTGATAAGCCAGTTAACCTGAATGTATTACTGGCAATAAAACAACAAATACATAATAAAACCATTCTGTAGACAGATTAATAGCCCAGTTTTGAGAAAGTTCAATATGTTAAAAAATACTATTTATCAAAGATATTAATATTGTCACTATATTGGACTTGTAATTATTTCAAAATTGTATTAGGTCTCAAAAAATGTATTTGATTTTGAAATGACATATGTGAATTTCTGTGAATGTTTGTTTTCTTGGTTCCTATGTACATGCTGCCATGTTCACAGTATTGTTTGATGCATGTTGCTTCTTTGATCCATTAAATTTTCAGGTGGCCAATGAAAATGCAAATTTTCATTCCTGGAAAGGTCGCTCACTGAGAAGTAATGCTAACTCCTTTTCCTCTGGTTTGTCATGGCTGCAAGCATTTCAAAATTTCCTAACCCCATTGGCTTTTACACAAATTGAAGTTTCCTTATTGTCACTGTCCAGGATATTTTGTATGCATGGTATGTTGTTTAGTGCAGTCAATTTTCTACATATTTAAATGACAATTACCATCAATGTGCATTGATGAGATGAATTCTCATGTGAATTTTTTAGAATGCTTCAGCAAATTAACCCCTCAGCTGCAGGAGCCTTGTTTCTTTGTGGGAGAAAAGTAGCCCTGGAACTCATCCCCTCTATTTCTGACAAAAGTTTATTATTAGGTGGCGGACCCAGGATGACCCTTATTGACCACGTAGCCCAGTTTCCTCTAAGGGGGTAGTGGAGATACAATTAACTAGTCAAAATATTTCACACAGGAATGTAATGAAAAATGAATTCCGTATTTATTTTCCTTGTTAATTTCTGATTAATTTGATACCAAACTATGTAAATGCTTTCATTTATAACCAGCATTCCACTGAAACTCTGCTACAACTAAGGGATATGACTAGGGTGGGTCAGAAAACAATTTCCCAATCTCGGTGGATGGAATCCACTTGTCAAACTTGCCCAAGGGATGTGAACCATATTAATGGCACTTCAAAGGGGCACCCTGTTCCAGAACAATAGGAAAGTGTGACCGTTCGAACCTTTTTGGAAAGGATGGGTAATTTGGAGAAGGTAAATTAAGGATGGTACAAAGGCAGTGGTCGCACGTACATGAACATATTTTACGCAGTCGTATGCCAAAACATTGAGCAACGTATCCTGCAGCCTAGAGGTTAATCTACTGAGCTCCATCAATAACCTTGCAGAAATCTTATAAGCCTTGACTTAGGAAATTTCCCTTAAGGATAAACCATTGAGGTCACACATCTTATATGTTTTCAGAATAACTTAAGTTCACAGCCATTCAGTTATATTTTGAATCGGGTGGTTAGAGATTTATAAGATCTTGTTTCCCTCTAATCTAAGGCCACTAGTTGGATACCACCAAACACAGATTCATAGTAATGAATCAACAAGACACAAGAAAGTGGTTGTATATGCTCAATTTTACAAACAAGTTATCATT
The DNA here is from genome assembly GCA_011762765.2 of Rhinocypha anisoptera. NCBI lineage: Eukaryota > Metazoa > Arthropoda > Insecta > Odonata > Chlorocyphidae > Rhinocypha > Rhinocypha anisoptera. The sequence continues at coordinate 8,483 of WURS02040574.1, forward strand.
ATTTCAAAATTTTTAATTCCTCAATTACTAATTTACAAAAAAGCAAAATCTCTATGGGTCACGGGATATGCAAATTACCTTTAAAGGTTTTAGAAATATAATTTAAATCTTAGAAAACTAACTATAAATGATACTATTGGAAATGGAAAAAATTCTATGCAATGTAGACACAGCCGTAACTTCTGTGACTTAAGGAAATGCCATTAGCCACTGTTATTTTCTGATCAGAGAATATATCTGCTCTTCTGATCTGACAAAAGAACTAAATTTGCAAAAAATTAAAAAATAGATATTGTATCTAAGTGTTTCAGCAGACCAATCTACCTTCCCTTGGGCTATAGATGAAAAATGACACAGGTGTATTAATAGATTGCATGTTGCTTTAAATAACTTTTTTCCTAAATTGTACATGAGAGAAAACAACAAAGAAAAGTTTTACTTATCCTATAATTGTTTAGAGTGGAAATAAAATGATTGGCTTCAACATATTGATATTAGGTTTTATATAATTTTTTCTCTTTATATCAATATAAAACAAAGATAAAAAGTTGTCAAATCTCCCTAGCATAGTTCACATATGCTAGGTAATGGAATCTGGAAAAAGGGTTGAAGGCTATAAATTGGAATTATTCATTATTCAAAATATATATTTAGCCATATGATAGGCTATTCACGGAGAGATTTTCCTCATAAACCTACAAAAACTCAGAACTCATTTTTCTCATATTCGCTTGCTAATACATGTATATAAGTATAACTATAGATTGGTGGGGATTTTGGAATGAAAGGAAATCAGGGTCTACAATGGCATTTGTAGAAGGTATTGGTAAGGAAATTTAACACTGTATTACATCAAGAGATGGTCAAAGAATAAAAATGGAGAGGGTATTTGTCCTATGACACTATTTAGTCAGTTATTATGTGGGTGGGAATTGAAATATGTACTGTCACCTATCTTCAGCTTATTGCCAGATATATTTTTTTCCAAATAAAAAATATGTATTGTTAATTGATGTCCCTTTCCGATAATTTGTTTCATGACACTTTATATTCTGGGATACCATTTTTAAAAATTGATTTTAACATTTGATGATACATTTGTGGCAAAAATTCTTATTAAATCTCTGTTGTGTATGAATGAACATTAAATTATACTCTAGATTTTTCTGTGGTCTGTTCTTCTGATGACAAGGTTTTTCAGTACAGAAATGCTCATCTATAAAACATAATGCATTTAAATTTTAACTTCTTTGTTGGAAAGTAATTTTGGATTTAACCATTTGAAACATTTGTTCCCTGATATGATTCCGAAGATATTTTTGGAAGCTTGGTGTTAAATATTTTTTGTAATCTATGACAATATTTATAAATTAATTAAATCTGTACAGAAAACGGATGACTAAGAGTATTGTATTTTGTGGTGAGGAGTCTATGAAATTAGAAGCGAGATTTGAATGGAGATGAGTATGGAAAAATAAAAAAATTCAATTACACTAAGACTAAATAAAATGTAATCTTGCAGTACATGGCAAAAGAATCATTATTCTCTGTTCATATTACTAAGTTAATATTCTTTCTCCATATATTGCAAGTATTTCTTATGTAAGTGAACTTGTTAGAATGGGTGAATTTTATTTCAAATTGCTAATTAGTAATTAAAATTTTATATAAATAGCATCAATTAATCAGTGTGGAAGGATTTGTTTTGTTAATTTATGGCAATTTTGATTTATATAATAAAGTAGTATATTTTCCCTTTTTTCTTAAACATTGCCAGTTCTCAATTTACAATGTATGATTTACATGATATTTTATTCAACCTTTCAATCGGTCAACAAACTTCAACTGTTACAGTAAAAATTGCAGTTGGTATAAAAAAATCAGTAATCAATAATATTGTCATACAAGAAGACAGATGTAACTGTTGTGTCTCATTATATGGCAATAAGGAAATTAAAATAGTTTGCATCAAAGTGGCACCAGAATGTAAAAAACAACATTTGAACAAAAAGATACTGACATTTTAAAATCCATTATTTGATTCTTGAAGCGCAAAGTGGAAATGTGTCATTTGTTATTGAATGTCATTTTATGTGAGAAAAATCAGTGTATAATAAAAACAAATTGAAATGCCATTTACAAATGTATTACTACCAAATTAAAAAGTTTACACACCAAGCATGGCCTTTCATTATTTTTTTCCAAAAATCATGATTATGGTCAATAAGAAGTTGTTAAGTGAGTGGCCATAGCTGATTTTTATGTGAGGAAATATTTTTACTCACTGATCAAAAACCATATCAATAGTTCTTCTATCAGATTATGTCGATAGGAATTAATTGTCCCAACTACCTTAACAAATACTTCTTAATACAAATACTTGAAACTTAAAGAAAACAAATGGTGATGAAAAATGTGATTTATAATAGTAATGAGTATAATATATAAGTAATAATAAAAGTATTTTTGGGCCATTTGTATGAGAAGTTATTTATTTGTATTGAAAATATATGTAGTGATGATACAACTAAGCTAATCAATTAGCTACTCATTGCACACTCACTAGCACATTGATCAATTAGAATGCATGTAGAATAATAATAATAATATTTTATTTGTCCGGTGATCAAGTTGTTACAACAGTTACATTTGATATAGGACACGTCAAGTTCAGGATGTATTAGATAGAAAACAATATATTATGGATTATTAAAAAATTCAGAAATGGAATAGAACATTTTTAATTTTAGGTACTTAACCAGATTAGCTTTGAAAGCAGCCATACTTTTTTGGTTCCTA
>WURS02040585.1:0-11281 GCA_011762765.2 Rhinocypha anisoptera
TATTATATATAAATATATATATATATATATGTATAGATCCTTCGTATTTATATAAATAAGAGATATGATTTTTAATACATCATTGATTTAATTCAATTTCATGCTGAAGTTTGCTGGCACATGGATGCTTGTTGCTGCGACTACTACAGTGGAAAATCATTCTTTTGAGTGTTTGAAATTAGTTCTCACAGCTGTTGGTGCAACAGTTCCTGCATACACCTTCACAACGACTTCGACTTACAAACTGTGAGTATTTATTTTTATATTTTGAACCTATATTTAATAGAAAATAAAATACATTTATATAATACCATTGTAAAACTTTATAGAATGCCATGGGTTTTAATTACAATAAGTGGTAATGATATCACACTATGAAACGTGAAATACTCACTCACTTGCCGGTTAGGCTAGCTAGCTGAACCCGCGATTGGAAATACGCTATCCATTTTTAAATAGGGGCATAAGTTACTGGAACGAGCTGCCTGAAAAACTTTCTGAACCCTTACCCTTAAATCTCAAATCATTTAGGAGAACATTTCACATTTATTTAAGGAATAATTAAGTTATTGTGTTTCTATTTTTTCATTTAATGTATTTTTATATATTTGTCCTTGCCGTCGAGCAAATGCATAATAGCAATGTACCACCAAACATAAATCTCACCGTATGTTTTCATCAGTATGAAGGACACTGGAAAGCTGAAGAGAGAAAGAAGAACCCGCATAGCAAAGGGGATTTGACACAATGTTTACGTTACCGTTGCTTATGTTTTACGCAATGTTATGATTTTCGAGTTTCACTCTAACGGCTCCCGTCAATTGTGTCCCAGCCTTTAGCAAGTCGACCTCGTCAAGTCGCAGCCGACACTTAATCGCTCTGAGGGAGACGACTTATTTCTCTTATGCTTCAATAATTTGATACCGCCAGGTATCCTGGAGCGAGATATATATGTTATATTAATGTGTTTTATGTAATCAGACAGACTTTGAAAAGTTTATAAAATAATTGTAGATTATGTACAAAATGATAATAAATAACATTGAGCTATTATATGGTGATGAAGGGTAACCGACCGGTTAAGGTAGGTTTTTGATGAGTCTGAGCATAGGTTGGCCGTATAACATCTAATCCCTCTTCAAAACTGCGTACTTCCTGCCCCCTATCATTTTGTCCAATATCCCTATTCTCTTCCTACCGCTACCCCGCTTACCCAACACCCTACCATCTCATTACAACCTTCAAAAATCCATTCCCCTTTGAGTACCCCTTCCATCCACTTTTCCTGTCTTTTTTGGATCCCTCATCTTTGAGAATGGAAGGGAGGAGAGGCAGGAAACGCCTCTCCTCCCCTACCATTCTCAAAACCTCTTCATTCATTTTCCTCTCTGTCCACTTCACCTAACTTTATTTAGGTATCCTCTCAGTAACTCATTGCTATTTGCAAATTCCTCTTTTGGTAATTCATTTTTTATTTAATTATTTATTTATTTATTCTCAATCGCCCACAAACAGCACTAATAGGCCGATTATAGTGGGCGCTACAACAGTTTTTTTTAATAACAAAGACGATACCAACACATCCATACCCTAGGTGGAGATTGAAAAATCCACCTAGTCAGGATCCGACCTCCGGGTTGGCAGACGACCACGCTGCCACCGAGGCCGGCGATGAATTGCTAATGCTATTCTACTTCTGAAATCTATGACACTAGGTCACTTTTCCTCTATAATGCTTCCCAAATACTTGAACTTTTCTACCTGTTCTAATCTATTTCCTTGTAGCTTGATATTCAGCCTAACTTTCCTACTTCTCGAAAATCTCATTACTTTTGTTTTCTTAATATTAATTTTCATCCCAAATCTCTGACACTGGTCCTGTAAAGCATCACCTCTTATATAAGAGCATTAACTTTATAGGCCCCAAGTAATTGTTTTCGCCTTTATGCCCCCTCTCAAATTTTTATTGATTATTTGGAAAAAAGAGGAAGAAATTACGCGAGTAAATACGGTAAACAATATAATGATTGGCGATGCCAGCATAATAATAATTGCCATGTGCGCAAGGTGCATTCATCAATGTTGACAACTGTATATATATACGCATCAATAATCATCATTCGACCTGCGACACATATATTCTTCTTAGTTCTTCACGACATTTGTCAGTCATCCGATTTTCCAATATGAAGCCAACCGTTACAATTACTTTAATGAGTGCTACATGACGTACGTTATGAATGTAACGGCATACCCTCAGTATCGCTGAATTCCGCGACAGGAGATTCCTATTTCGGGAACTGGCTGTAGGAAATTTTCAGGGAATCGAATACGTCTTGCTGGAATTTGATGATGTGTGATTCAATAATTAAAGAAAGATGCATTCCCCTAACATACTCTTATCAGCCTCCATTTACAAGGAGTTTAGTATATGTCATCTTACTGAATAAACTATTTTATAAAAATGAGACTTCAACTTAGGTTCAGTAGATTCATAAAAATTTCTCGGATAAGACAAAGTGTGTTACGGAAATACCACAGAGCCGACTTTAGAAGAAAAAGACCAAATAAAAATTCGCTAGATTATATTCGTAACATTTTAAAACATCTTTGTGTTGTAAATGAGTTTAGTCAATTTTTTGGATTCAAACCTTTAGAAGTTATTTTTAGTTCAAAATGACAGATTTTCAGCCATTATGTTGTAACTATGGATTTTTTCTGGTGGATAGTATGTAATAGAAGTCCACAATCACACACCATCACAAATAATCTTATAAATCCTCTTATATTACACGTCCCCTAAATTTGGAACATCAATAAATCTGCCAGTTACGGTTTTAAAAAGGTTAGGTGAGTTTAAATGTACTCATAAATAATATTTGACATGGATTATTGATTTCCGCCTTGTGTCCTGTACTCCCCTCTGTCTTAGCCTGAACCGATATGAGTCTTCTTTATCTATTAAGTAGACGTTACCTTTGAAAACAATGTGTTAAAATAGGTATTGAAGTGAATCATAGAATACATAATTTTTATTCTTTCTGTACAGACTATTATCTGTTTATAGGAGATTTTTTTCATTTTTTCAGAACTGGGGCCACATTTCAAACTTCAGGAAATATTTATATTACAAATCCTGCAGCCATCGGTGCGGCCTCTTTGTTGACGGCAGCTACCACTTTTAATATTCGCTTGAATAATAAATGTAAGTATTACCATTTTCCAGATATTTTTCTTGGTAGAAACGATATTAACACATAAAAATCAAAGGTGAATAGTCAGCAATCATATAAAATAATATAATTCATAAATTGCTGTTTTGTTCACTACAGAAAATTCATATCCTTGAACTTTAAGCTACAATTTTTAGATTTTTTAGGAGTGAAAATTAATATTCATTCAAGTTTAATTGGATATCTCCTTATGTAAATCTTCACAGTTATCATTCATAATTTTTCCACAATGTGGAGTGTTCAAGTCTCCTCTGCATACAATGTCAACATCAACACAATGCTTTTGGATCATCTCATTTCCAGTACTTTTTTCAATTATACGCTGCCTAGCTTTGCCTTAAATTTTCTTTTTTTCACCATCGCTATCTTCTTCTTATATCTAAATAATCCATTGTATTATATGTTCCTAACCTATAAGTACAGTGGCAATGACAGCAAGCATTGGAAAGAACATATAAAAGTCAAAAGGGCCATTACGGGTCGTAAACAATCGTAAACGAGATACAAAGCCTCAAACAAAATTTTTGAACGTTTTCTTTACTATATACAAATATAATAAATATATATTCTCCAAAGTATGATCCCCGAGCGTCAACTTTGACTTTCCAGTTTTGCAGAATTTCTTTGTAGACATGACTTACGAAGAATTCGTCGGGTTGAGCCTTTTCAATAATTTCAAAAAGGTATCCTATCGTCTTCGACTTTCGGAATCAAATACTGATTTAAAGTCAAAAACTTTACTTAAATCACATGGTAGGCAGCACTGAGTTTTGAAGAACAGCCATAGGGTTGTTCATCCTAAGCGTCTCCTCTGGCTACTTTGAATCCCTAATGCTGCCTACACACTTCTGCTTTCTATGAAGTCTAATATGTCCTAATCCCCGTGATCTTTTCTTAATATTTGAAGTACGCTCTTATCAGATGCGCGAATCATCACGTAAAAACTTATCTAGTAAAATTTCTCAATCTGCGCAGCATTTTCTCGTGACGCTACGCTAATAAGGGTTACCGACCTTTCCGTCTGGTTCCCCGTAAAGAGTATTCTTACTTTTTGAATAGATCACGTACATTTTACCTACCCTAACTACGGATGTAAGAAAGAGTAAAAGGAAAGGGAGACCAAAGTTCTGCCAAGTAGGATTTGTATTTCCCACGACTAATACTGTACCGTATAAATACAAATCATCCCCATTTATATTAGCTATGAAAATAGTATTCAACTCCTTCGCAAGTGAAAATTCGATCTCCGCTCATTTTCAATTGCAAAGGAAGTTGTCATAGACAAATTTAAAAGCGAGTTAGCCTGGTGGATAGCATGCTCACCGGCTAACCCAAAGGTTGCGGGTTCGAATCCCGCTAAGGGATTGGGTGTTGTGATTGTCCAGATGGTTTTTTTCTATGGTATAAAGAGGTGCGAAATGACCATAGCCGTCGAAGCACCCTATAAAAACGAAAATATTACAACTACAAATATAAGAAATAATGTAAGACAGCGTATTTAATGATACCAATTCAATTTTCCACAATCTATTCCTTGCAGCTCGAAAGAAAAAATGAACCAGAAATAATAAACAAAAGAACCAAAATCTAAGGCAAATTTAGCTTCAAATTTCAATATTTATTTGGAATGTCAACACCATTAATGTCAAAATATGTTATGATAAAACGTCATAAAGAAGTAAAAGTATAATAAAAATATTGTCTTCCTATTACAGTGCTCAATATTGCTCACAACTACTACATACTTGGAAGTGATGCCGCTGCTTCCCCGACTTATTTGGTTCTTTTTGCCTGTGAAGACAGTATATTTGGAAGTAAGAGTAAGTAACTAATTTATTTAGCTGACACAACATTCTAAGACCAGGTGTTTAATCCTAAATTTATTTTCATGATAAATATTTGAATAAACAATCCAAAGCGCTGTTGAATTCGGGGCCCAAAGCGGGCTTTTGTTCGGGCTTTTACAAATTAAAAAAAAATATCAGGGATATCGAAGATATACCAGTGATTTAATATCTGCAGGATGAGGCAGCAATATCCTGAAAATCGGTATGTACCGGCACTGGAAAAAGGTACTCAGACGTCACAATGTGAGGTGGAATATGTGAGGATAAACGCAGTCTACGTTTACAAATGTACCAGATCTTTTCCGAGACGTGAAAGTACATATAACCGTTGATCATTCTCCTGTGAGAGCTCCATCAATAAGAAATTGTTACTGTGGGAACGAAAGCATCACATAGGATACAAAATATTATCGTCACAGAATTTGGGCTTTAAATATGACCGCTTGGATAAGGAATAGGAGTTAATGAGAGAAAATTATAGTTATTAGGACAATGGGATTCAAACGCATGGCAAATATCCTGAAAGGAAAATAGGTATATGTATCGGTTGGATAACATCATGCAACAGCATTCCTTTATGAAATGCATAAAAAATTCAAATCTATATAACGGAGTGTAGACTGTAGTTATTATTTAGTATTAATGAAGTCTTTTTGCTTAAAGGATGGCATTAAATTAATATTATTTCAATGGTCACTTAAAATAGTTTAATGAAATTATCAGTGAAGTAATTCTATACGGAGTTGGAAAAAAATTATAGCAATATGGTAGATTAAACGTTGGACTGCCTTAAAGATTGGAAAAAAATATTGAAAAATGTGTTTCCAAGATGAAAAAAGAAGACTTACCTAGATATCTTGAAGTTTTAACAAACTATTCTTTGAATAATATATTTAAAAGCTGTTCCAAGTTGTAATATCCTTTTTTCATTCCATTCCATCCTCGTCTACCATTCCTCCTGACCTGAAGAAACTGGAATTAGCATTCACCAGACTTGAAACAACACTCCTGAAATGTTAATACCAAGACAGGTAGAAAGAAGCTTCAGAAGGCATATACAGTGATAGCCAAAAAATGGAACGGTTGTATGGTTGAATAAACAAAGAAAGAATTCAGGAGATAGATACGGGAGTGACGAGAAGGTTTGGAGAGGGTTGGGAGTAGCGAAGAGAATGATGGGTCAATTGTAAATATCCGGCCCAGGGTATTTTAAAAATTGGAAAAAGTATATGAAGACCTCTTCGCAAGTCATCATCTGGAAGCTAGAAGCGGATTCAGGAAGAGATTCGAACACGGAGACGGAGAACGATCTGTCAAATGGAAAGAACTGAAAAAGAAAGTACTCTCATAAGATACACCATGGAATCGGTAGGGATGAAGAGAAAGCAGGTTTCGCAGAGATGTTATTGATACGGATTAAAATTTGGTAGATGAATATTCAGGCGGGTGGAAAGAGGGGTGGTGGCTATAAACAAAGATGGGCAAAGAATAGAGGAAAGGAGGCTGATTACCTTCTTGCTGGGGTAATTGGCATCTGAGCGCGGTATAGAGGTCTTCATGGGGTGGGGAAAGGAAGAAGAAGACGAGCGGACATCTTACACCTGGGACTGTTCATGGAGGGATTTGAGGGAGAAAGGAGTCACTAGACGAGCGTGGAAGAGGGTTGGAAGATTTTAGGTTTGGTACAGGGAGAGATATATAATTACGATTAATTACGATCTTTAAATAAGGAGGGTAGGGATATTACTAAGAGATGGTGGTGTTATTACAGGTAGGAATATATTTATTCAGGAGGAGGAATAAAACATGAAACAATGGGGCGAACAGGGCGGTCGGGTCAGTGAATATTCGGAAGAAGATAAAATTGAGCGGCTCTGGGATTAGAGGGTTAAAGAATGGTTATGTCATGGGGGAGAGAGGCATTCTTTTGGTGGAGATTGAAGGAGGAAAGAATGAATTATTTTCTTTGTATCAAGATCATCGTTATGACCAAGCAAAGTATAGCTGGAGGAGTAATTAAGGTGACACAGGGCTTTAGAGAGGTTGGTGAGGACCACAGCCAAGGAACCCTTGTCAGCAGAGGTGATGATAATATCCAGATTACTATGTAGGATTTTTGTTTTGGTCTTCTTTTGAAGAGAGATTCCTATTTGGTAGTAAATTATAGATAACTGAGGGTCAGAGAGTTTTAAGTCCACCTGAAAATTATAGGACAATAAGAATTATTTCGCATATACCGTGGATAGTGTTCTGTTCAATACATGATTTCACAATAGTACAAGAAAATTTGTAGGTGAATTCAACTACGAACTTAGAAGTGGATATTGAAACATTGATCCAGGAGCGATAATGAGGTCATTAAAGGAGGGAAATATCGAATATGTTAAGTATTTATTTTATTGCATTACCAAGAAGGCCAATTTGTTTTTCAATTTCATATACAGGATGAAGTGTAACTATCGCGTAGTGAAACATTCCTTCAAAAAGGACAAAAAATCTAGTTTGGTAAGTGGGTTCATGGGTTAATTTGACAAAAACTGTTAAGGTCACAAGCCAAGAGTCGCCTGATGCATATAAAGGAAATATCTTTTGAGAAAATTGTAAAGACTATATTATGGACTCCAACTCTAATGGCATGTTATAAACTGAAAAAATATAACGACTTGTCGCGAATTGTACCCTAATGGGTAGTAAATAATTTAATAAATTGTCATTATCCCAATGGTTACTTAAATTATTGTCACTTATTCATATGCATAGTTTAATGTACAATTTTGTAAACATTTATTAGAATAAAAGATACAAAAAACATGCTTTTTGGAGCCCACGCTTTCTTCTTTGGAGTGATATTCTCACGCTCAGAGTGAAAGGTACAGAGAAAAAGAGGAAAGTAAGAGTAAGGAATGATTGATGAATATGCTTGAGGGAAAGGGGATATTTAGGGAAAGTGGGAGGTATTGGCGGTTATTGGTTTTCAGTGGGGGCATGTGTGTACCAAATAATTTCACTTATTTATATCAATTATTCAGAATCTTGTGACTTCCGTGTGATCATCCTTGTGTGACACCAAAAGAGCCTGAAAAACGTAGTCTCTTTCATGCGCTCTATGTTTTTGTGTCTAGCTTCTAATGCCTCAGCTTATTGAATTATTTCTAATATACATAATATACTATGTATGGCATTATGTATGTATGTGTGCATTCCCCATTCATATCCAAGAAATGCATTTTTTTTATTTTTCAGAATATGCCATTATATTGACTAGAACGGCAACACCTGCAGATATTACTACTGCCTTGACTGCACTAGAGAGTAATGGTATAAACAGGAAAACCTTAACCTTCTACAACTACAAGTGCGTCTAATTTGTTTGAAGATATTGTTAGGAGTTGGATTATTGAGATGAATTTTCTGTTTCATTATGTGCTGCGAAATCACATTAAAAATACATATAAATCCATGCGTGAGTCAAAAAAGTATTCATTCATCGGTTATTCATTTGCAACTGTAAATACTTAAATGTATTTCATTCATTTGTGGAAAATAAATTATTGTATTTATGTTTTGTTATAGCAAACGATATTATTTACTGTCAATTGAATTTCGTATTTCATTTATCTCTAATAAAATGTAAAAAGCCATGCCATCAACTTTTTTGTCACAAATATTTTTCTGAATATTCTGACCTTTTTTAAGCTAATTTTCTCACTATCTCAATGCATGTGGTCAATAGTAACAAAAACCCTCATTTTGAACTACTTTATCCGTAACTTAAATCATTTGTTTACAAAAAATAAATATCCGAGGTAATTATACTTGGAGGGGGCACGAAACTTTGGTTTGATCGAAGGTGAATACGTGCCAAACCAAATCGCCAAACCGATCGCGTTACATTTGCAACTGCCTTAATCTGTCACTTTTTATTCACAGGGAACTAAAGGAATCTATGAAAACCACAGGGACTTGGCAATGAAGTATTCCACGAATTACCTCAAGGTAATCAATGATACGTGCTAACGTCCGGACTTAAGTCTATATTTACATATACCTGCGGCCTAATTCTGTAAGTCTGAAATGCCGTGATACGAACGCGAACCGAGGGATCGTTACGCCGTATTCTCTATTGATACCGCTACCGCGATCCCGAACGCCGGCCAATCAGAGGACGCGAGGATATTCTACATTGAGTTCTCACGAGAGAAGTCTCGCGTTGCGTTCACGGATTCATCACGAGTTCCTGCTCGGTGATAAGCGTTTATGGAACTCACTTAGAAATTTTGAAATTGGCCATACTAGTTAATAGCCATTACTGTAAACCACTACGAGGCTTCGTTTAAGATGTTATTCCACACTAGACTTATTGTGGAGTACTTTACTACTCAATTTAATTCGACATCCGGATCTTTCAATCAAGGGCTGTCGTCAACATAAAACTATATATATATATATGTATATATATATATAGAACCGGGGAAAGATAGATATTTTCTGTCTTTACCTTTCGGGAATATATTTCCTTAATTTTATTGCCGTGATATTAGTTTTTACTCCGTCGAAGAATAGACCAAATTGATATTCGTCCAATAATTTGAATCTACGTTTTGAATTCTTCACTTCAGTGATTCTTATCCGAGATCATGCAGCAGTCCACTGACTTTTAGGCTTTTTTCGGATCGTGCTTCTACAAATCATGCTTCCGTCTGTCCCCTTTCTATCTAATTTGAGGGTGTCTTAGAAAATGTGTCCTATATTCCTAATAGATATATTATATATATGATTTAACGGGTTTAAGAAAGATATTAAATTGACGAAAGCGAAAATAGCCAATGATTATTCCGGAACTGCCTGTCTCATCCTTACCCAGTCTACTTAAGTATACTAAGATATTATTTCGGAACGGCACAGCAGATATTAGAGAGAATGACGAGAATCGCACTGAGGATGTTAATGAGCTTAACGGAAATGTCGTCTACGAGTGAGCAGGGGTTATTCGGATAATCTACCCATCTCTTCCAATTGTACTCCGGTTCTTTGAGGAAGAAGGAATTTACACGAGATCACATGTTTTCCGTGAGAGTCAGTGGAGGGTCAAAAAGGAGAATCAGGTACCGAAGGCCATGCTGTTGCATAGGAGAGGTAAGTATTTACTTCTTAGTGTTAAATTTAGCCTTAGGAATAGGAGCATGTTCCTTCTACTTAAGTGTAAGATTTTTTGTTGTCTTGTGTCATCTTCATTCATGAGAAACTTTCTTAAATTTTTCATTCCTGCTCTCTCATAGTAATGTTCATTATTTAAAAAAAAAATCCGAAATCGCATAAGTATTTCTTATCATAGAAGAAATTTTTCATATAATGGTGTCCTAGCAACGTGAAATAAAATGTATAACTCTGTCCAAATTTCATAAAGGACGCAAATTTAATTTTAAGCATTAGATGTATAGAGATTGCATTGATAAGTTTTTTATCTTATTGATTATTAAGTTTCTATTGCTAGTCTAGATAAGAGACGTCAAGTCACTGATATAATTGTATTCGGTAGTTTTTTAATGGACTAATTTAAGTGTTTTCCTATACAAATAGACGGAGTTAATACCTACATACTTGAATATTCTTACAGTGATTAATGAAATCACCATTATAAAACTATAGTCTTCGACCCATGGTTTGATAGATAGACGTCATGTAGTATTAATCCCAACGGCGGACATTTAACAATTCACACATCCGGGAAGGAGGATTTTTCCTTACCTGTCTCCTATGGTTGCTCACGAAAATCTGATACCCAGTAAACCACTCTGCTTGGTTCAGTAGTCAAGCGCTCTGTTCACTCGAATCCCACGACCTCGTCCTTCCAATATATAGTTCTAATAAAATTAAAAATATATATCTCGCTGAAGATAGAAAATCATGTAAAATCATAATCCACTGCAATAGTCTCCCTAAAAACAAAATTAACCATTTTATTTTAAAAGAATTCTGAAACGAATATACATATCATTCGTTTATAACCATTCTTAATACTATTCAAGTGATTTAATGGATATTTTATGAGTACTAATCTCCTTTTAAAAAATAACGAGAAATTAACTGATGAAAAATAATAAAATGGATATAATTTATTGCGCAAATACATTGATTTTCTCATTCATTAAAATAAAAATATTTTAAATCAAATATTATATTCCCCTTTCTTGGGTTTGC
>WURS02040596.1:0-11280 GCA_011762765.2 Rhinocypha anisoptera
CTGAATTCGTCCAGAGGCTACACGACATCCATCTGGCTACCACGGACATTCTAGTCAGCTTCGACGTGGTCCCCTTGTTCACCCGAGTCCCTCTGAATGAGACACTGGAACTACTTACGGCGAGATTCAATAAGAGTACTGTCAGCCTTTTTCATCACGTTCTGTCCGCAACATATTTCCTGCACAATGGTGAATACTTTGAACAAATGGATGGCTTCGCCTTGTGATCCCCGCTTTATCAGCCATAGCCAACTTTTTCATGCAGGCCTTTGAGGAGAAAGCTCTCTCATCTGCCATGAAGAAAACTAAGAACTTTTTCAGTTACGTGGATGACACTTTCATCATGCGGAACAGAGATGCATCAGAAGTTCTTGAACCACATGGACGGCCAGTACCCAAGCGTCAAGTTCACCATGTAGATGGAGCAAAACAAGAGCCTGCCCTTCCTCCACGTCTTAATCTGCTGGAAGGAGGATGGAACCCTCGGGCACCTCGTGTATCACAAACCAACAAACATATTTATACTCGAACGGCCAGGGTCACCACCACCCGTTGCAAAGGAGTGCAGTTTTGTCAGTCCTTGTCCATCATGCCAAGTTCATTGCAGATAAGGAAAACCTTCAAAAGGAGCTCGAACATCTGAAAATAAGTTTTTGTCAAAATGGGTACAGAGAGAGATATTTTTACAGTCGTGAAAAAGGCCTCCGGCGAAGAAACTCCGCAGGAAGAAAATTTTATGAACCTGGAAAGGACCACTGGGCAGAAAGAATAACCAATTGCCAAGACTTGCCTTCCATACATATCAACCATTGTGGGGAAAATCTCGAGGATCCTCAAGAAATATAATATAGAAACTGATCACACACCTCCGGAAAAACTACCGGCTAGTCAGCGTAAAAGACAATTTAGGACTGAAGATGCTTGGAATCTACTGAATGTCCTCTAAGTGCAGGGAGGTCAACATTGGTGAGATGAGGCTGACCACTGAAACGATCTTGTGTCTTAGTATATGCACTCTTTCATATGCATTGAGTTAAGAGTACCAAAAGTTAGTATCCTCTGGGTGAATCTGTAATCTTATACCAGAGTGAATCAGTCTTTTGTGCCACACAGGTAAAAAAAATTTTAGTTGTAGGTTAGAAAAATGATTCTGTTGAAATTTAAGTTATTGAAGAATTATACGCAGTTTATATGACCAGTATTCATTCATTTAGTGTCCATATTTTTTTATGTTGGAAAATTATTCGAATAATAACAAGAAATGAGCACCCTAATGAAGGAAAAGAAAACTTTGCATGAATAAGGCATTTTTCAACTGGTCATCAAGGAATTATTTATTTTCTCACTTATTATTTTGAGGTTCAAAAAGTATTATTTTATCCTGTGCCACAGTTATCTGTAAATGCTCCTTTATTGTTTTTTCCTCTGACCAGGAAATACATATACACAAACACATGCATGCATGGTCACCAAAAGATTTATTTATGTATTTTTTGTGTCGATTCTTTTTCCCCGTTACAGCTTTCGCATCTACCTGTTTTTGACTCTCCGCCAAGAAAAATAAGAAGTGTCGGTAATCTTCTAAGTCCACTCAAGGATTGGTCCAGAGAATGTGCTTATGAAACTGAAGTCAATTATTTATCTTCGTTAAAAGTGGATTCTCAGAAGTTACCAGCATGTGACAATAAAGACGGTGATGTGAGCATACAAAAAGACCCCGAGGAAACTACTGATTCTAATGAAATGGAAGTGGATCATCAGTCGAATCCTTCAAACTCTTGCAATGACCAAGAAATCATAGAAAATAAGTCTGTTATTGAAGATTGTCGAACGGAGGTTGTGGAAACTGAGGTTTCTGTGGAAAATGAGAAAACAAAGATTGTCAGCACCAAGTTTGAAGGTGATTTAAAAAATATATATTATTAAGGCCTATAATGTTATTTACAGGCCTGTATGTTATATGCCAAATAGATCTTATTTCTTTTTGCAAAATTATAAAGGTTTATTGTTGTTCTGAAAATTCCTTAAAATAACAATCTTCTTAAGTTTAGTAAACATGATGGGATAAAGATTGAACGACTTTGTAAATACCTCTTAAAATTTATTATACGACTATAGTTTTGACACTTTGTATCGTCATTAGATATCATACAACACTTTGCATCAGTATACATATATACTACTTTGAAGGGAAGGGTGAGGTGTGAAGGGAGAAGTGTTGAAACCATGCAATCATATAATCAATTTTAAGTAGAATTTACAAAGTTGTTCAATCTTTATCCCAACATGTTTACTAAACTTAAAAAGATTGTTATTTTAAGTAATTTCAATTTTAAGGAAAAGCTCCACAAAGTGTCTCCCGAAACCATGAATCTTATTTAGTAAACATACTTTAATTTGTTAGTAATTTGTAATTACTAATTGTATATTTATTTTTGAATTTTCATGAAGAAGATGATGATCAAACAGAGAAAAACAGTGGTAATGTAATTCCACCAACTGAAAGCATGGTTCATAGTAAGAATAAAGATATGTTCCCAATGGACTCTCTTGATTTTATGTATGAACCTAGGATTAATACACCTGCCAAGGTAAGAATTTTAATAGTTCTCAAGTTCCTTAGAGTTCCTTAGGTACAAATTCCATCACCTCTTTTATGTTGGTCATTATTCTGAAACTAATGTGATTGAAAAATAAAAGAAAACCTGTTGGAGAACCAGTTCAGATTTAGAAAGTACAGAGAATCCTGAGAGGCTGTATTCAAATTAAGTATACTGCTAAAAAAATTACATTTGTGGACTTGGAAAAGGCATTTGATAACATGGAATGGAACAAGATGCTCAAATTGAATGAAAAATTAGGCATTGATTATAATGACACCTCTACCTGAATCAAGTCATGACAATGCAAATGAAAAACAGAAGAAAAATAGAAGATAAAATGAATAAAGGAGTTAAATAAGGGTATAACCTCTTGTTGGGACTGTTCAACATATATGTAGTTGGTTATAAATAAAGGAAATACAGGAAAAGGACATGAGAGGATTCAAAGTGAATGGAGAAAAAATTCACATTCTCTGTTTCACAGATGATATCACAGTTATAGCAGAGAAATGTGAAGTTCTATGCACAACCTTGACCACAATTGAACAAGCACTGGAGAAGTACAACATAAGAATAAATAGGAAGAAGACTAAAATACTAGTATGCAGAAGAGAGAAGCTGAGTGCAAACATTGAGCTATAGGGAGAGAAATTATAACAAGGGTCATCCTTCAGCTACCTGGGAAGCTGGATGGCATGCAACAGAAGAAGTTCTATGAATATCAAGTGTCGATTAGTTGAAGCTAGTAAAGCATTCATGGTGAAGAGGCAACTACTATGCTGATGGAGGATAATAATAGTTTATTTTCCTGAGGACCATACAAAACATTTGCAGGTATGGGATTCGTCATGCCGGTCACAATGTAAACAAGTGACTTTAAAATCTATTCAAAACAATCATAACAAATATACTTGATAGTACATTATTTCCACATTTTTAAATCATCAGTTAAAGATTAATTCACAGTGTAGTAGCATTTAGATGCCAAAAACTCGTGTAATGATTTTTTTAAATTTCAGTATTGACTTAGCAGCTTTTATATTGGATGGTAGTGCATTATAAATCTTGGTGCCTCCGACCACTGGGCTATTTGATGACCTTCTTTTTACATGATGGATTACATGGATGTGATTAGAATTTCTTGTACCATGAGGATGAATTTCACTATTAAAATAATACTGCTGAATGTTATTTCTAACTAGAGTAGCAACACAATATATGTAAATGGCTGGAATCGTTAACATTTTCAGTTGTTTCAGCAGTGGTTTGCATGAGGTCCTGTGGGTAACCCCCATCAGGTATCTTACAATTTTTTTCTGTATGATGAAAATTTTTTGAAGTTAATTGATTGAGGATCCCCAATGGACAATACCATACGAGGCTCTCGAGTAAAAGTTAGAAAAGTATAAGAGATATAAAAGATATTAATCCAAACAAGGAAGCATTAGTATGGAGGACAGCACTCTATGGATCAGACATGGATCATTGGAAAAGCAGACCAGAGAAGAAAAGAGTCATTCAAAACATGGTGCTGGAAGGAGCAATCTGAGAGAGCAAATGAATGGATAGAAATACGAAAGAGAAAATGTACAGAAGAGTGTAAGAATAAAAAAACAGTTTGGATAGGAATAGGAAGAACAAGATGGATGGGACTCACCCTGAGGCATAATAAATTCCTGAAGAATATAATGGAAGGAAAAATAGAGGGGGAGGCCAAGGGAAAAAAAAAAAAATATATATATATAGGGCCAATTACAAGAAACATTAGAAAAAAAGAACCACCAAGGGGTAAGAGAGTTAGCACTAGATATACAAGACATGCAAACTGTACAATATATAAATCCATACTACCAAATATGGTCCTTATTCATTACTTATCAACATTTAAAATGCATAGGGGTTATTTGTGCTTATATTTCATTTGTCTATATTATGCGTCTGTGTAATTATATATTTTCCTTCCTTTTGTCACATCATTTGTTTCATAGCCATGTAAAATATTTATCTCATAGACAGGAGAAGAATTTGTTCAAGAAACAACTTCACCATATTTTAGTTCCCCTTCATACCTCAGTTTCATGGATATTCCTCCAAATATTGTTAAAAAAGACACAAATATTAAGCAGAAAGTTGAAAAACAGAATGAGGAAGTCCAAGAAGGAATACCCATTGTTGATTTAACTGATTCAGCTACAGAGGATAGTGATGGAAAGCTTGATGATTCTAATGTTCATAAAATGGATTCTAACATCAGAAAGGAATATCCAATGATTCATCATCATAATGATAAAACTACCTCTCTCACGTCAAACGTAAGTTCTAAACATCACATTTTCTGTCTCTCCCGCCAGCTTGCAGTGCTTTCTAAAATTATTTTCCCTAGCTTGACTGTAAAACTGAAATAAACTTCTCTTTAAAATTCAGGAATCTAATACAAAAATTGGCACTGCAGATGTAATTCATAATAATGATTCCAGCCAAAATAAAAAGACCACAAGTCAATATTTACCAGTACATGAAGATAGAATTAAAATGAATAAAGATGAATGTAACTCTGAATATAAGGAAATGTATGACAATGCTGCTGAAGTCACCTCTTCTCCAACCTCTCAAATTAATGCTGAATTAAATATGTCCTGTAAGTATAATAAGTTATTTATGGTATGAGATTTGCCTTTGGTTTTCAGATATTTATTAGGGCCATCATTTTCTGCAATGATAATTATTCATATATTCCTCATCCATGCATCTATCTTCATATGAATGCATAAATCAAATTTCAATGTAAGTATTCTCATCACAATGCCTTATACAAAATCATCTCAGCCTTAAAGGCAATTGGAATTTGGTCACTTTCTTTGTTTCAATCAAAGCTCTTCTTCACAAATTCTACTCATTTTCATCAGGGACTTTATTCTAACTTAAGTTAGTTACTTGACTAAAATAAAGTAGGACACTACCCGTACAGAATATCCAAAGTTATCCACCCCGGATGACAAAGATTGAAATTTGGACTCATTGTGATAATACTGCTGGAGTCAACACTCATTACAACTTACGAAATGCTGTATGCTTTTACCCAGGAGACCAACAACTGCCATGATGCGCTCTAATGATGCAATGTGCTATAATGAGATTTTCATTACATTATCATATACTCGTTATAGTGGACTTTGACTGTGTATTATTTTGTAGACATAGATGGCCAACATTATATTATTTTACATATGAATTTATTACCTATGTACCTTCTTTAGATGGATCGCCAATGGACGCCAGCCAAGCAAGTTATATTGATTCCCTCGATTATCAAGAAAATTACCAATCTTTCTCCCCTGGGGCCAGCTCCATTGATGAAAGTTCACAGTTTACTCCGAGAGGTCACACAAATCCTAATATTTTTGGCTCTTCCGATGAGAAGCCAGGTAGATATTTAAGTTTCATAGGGATATTATAAAATCATTGGTACATATATAATATTTTTATAAGTTATCTCTTCATTATTAATTAATGTCATTTTAAAATTTTTATCAGGCTTTGGTTATGGATTTTCAACTCCTCAGCAGACTCCAGCTTCATCCCTATTTGGAAGATCTGACTCAGGAAATAATGAAGCCAAAGAACGGAAACAAAATGAAGTTTTCAACTTTTCTTTTGATACTAAATCCAAAACTCCAACAATGTTCAAGTTGTTTTAAAAATTATTTTCGGGTTATCAACAGGTTGGTGAAGATGAAGAAACATGAAATATTTCTTTTGACACTACCTATATCTGTTAATGGCATCGCTCCATTGCTTTATTATTACTTCTCCTTTTAACTTTAATTTCATCGATAGATGGAAGAGTATTATTTTTGTTTTGTTGTTGTCATGCTAGATTCATTTTATGTATTGTGGATTTTTCATTGTGTTTACGTAAATATTGTTCATAAAAAGTCAGTATGTCCCAGTATCATTTCTATGTTGATAGTTTTTTAGACAATAAAGTATTATTGTATTATTCATTTGATAAATGTCATTTGGACTCCTAAATTTTTAAGTTGCTCCAATGACATTAATTTGTTTTGATATAGTGATAGTGAAACTTTGTCTCTATCTATCCATTGGAGTAAGTCAAGACCCTCCAGGATAGTCTGATGGGTAGCTGCTGTAGAAGTGGGCTATCCCAAAGATCATGGGTTCAAAGGAATTGGTGTTGGGTTTGTCCAAATGGGTTTATCCTCAATTTGAGATGACACTGCATGGCCTTTGCTATCACTGCACCCAAAATACAAAATTACTACTACTAAGAAGTCAATACCATGGAAACTGGAGCTAGAAGGTACAGTTTCAGGCTTCACTCTGTGGAACTCTTCCATGATGAAAGTGAAAAGAAACAGCTTATTCCACATACAAAATGTGTGGAAGAAACTGGGGCTGTTAAATAGAAATTCCTGTCAAAACTGTAGAGTTGGTTCTTTAACTTCCAGTACGATGAACTTCCACATAGTTCTGTCTCATACAGCATCATGAAAAGAGGACATTTCAACACTGGTGAGCCAATGGTCACAGATGCAAACAATTTATGATTATTTGGAAGCACTTCCAGGTTCAGTATCAATTAATTGATATGCATAACATAGAGGAGCTGTTTTTTTTTAGTCAGGTGGAACCATGTTCACTGGGTGCTTTGTTGGGCCTAGTAACACTTTACACTTGGGAAATGAAATGAGTAGGGGAAAAAACGTTAGATGCGGTAGGAAAAGACATGCAGTTGTCAGGAAATAACCATTGAAAGCAGGAAAATAGGACAGTTAGTGGTGATAGATAGAATAATGATATGTAAGAAGTGTGTAGAGATGACTAGATATTTTTGTAAGACAAATGTATGACATAATTTCCGGTGGATCCCTTAAAAACATACGATTTAGTTATTGGGAGAATAATATTCATCATTAGATATCAAATACCCTGTGACGTAAAAAGCTAGTGTGTGTGGTGTGCTAAATTAATTAGTATTACAACCTGAATAATAATATTCTGCAAGTCATTAAACAGCAAAAAAAAAAAGGTTTGTGCGCCTTCAGGAATGAAAAAACTGGTTTCAAGGACTGGGACCAAGAAAAAACTATATAAATAAAGAAATAATTCATTTTTTTCGGCTTTTTACCATCGATTTTTTTCTTTAGAGCTATCAACTCCTATCCTAGTAAATATCTTAAAGGGTAAGATGAAGTAGCCATGAACCTTCTAATCCATAGATTTCCTTAAACTTATTGTAGGCTCCAAATTAATTGTTGATCGACCCTATTCAGTCACAAAGTTGAGTAAAGAGATGAGTAGGTTTAGAGACCTATTTTAAAAAGTAGGTACTTTAAGAGCTCAGTCATAATTTTCTAGTGAAGTAGCTCGAGCTCAAATGTAAAAAAATGCTATTCAACCTATTTTCTCCCTTCTCAACAAGCTAAAGATATTTACCAAATTTATTCTATGAGACCTCCAACATATCGAAAAAATCTAGTCTGCTCTTGATACACATGCAAAACTACCTGTAGTTTTAAAATACTTCATAGGCTTTGCGCCTTAGAATTCCATTTCATGCATAATATCGCAAAGTATCACGATATAAATGTCAACTTTTAACTAAATTTGCCGACATACTTAAGTACCAACATACTCGCGGAACTATATACATACTCTAAGTGAAATGTCATCATATAAAGACATTTCTCTAACAAAAATGTGAAAATAAGTGTGATAGTATGGAAAGTGATCTATTACGTCACTTTAATGTTTTGAAAACTGCGGCTCCTTCGGACATGTTTTTTCGTGTTTTTCTTATGATCGATTCATGCGCCTGGACGCCATCGTTCACTCACTCCCCTATCAAAATGTCTTCTGATTCTAGTGGAAATAATGAGTTCGTACATGTTATCATGTAAAGCTTCAGTTATAAACTGGAGTAATGCCTTTCGGGAGCATTCCAGAAAATTAGAAAGCGCGATGGACAGTTTGGAAGATAAGAATGGCGTCAAGGAGCGAATCCTAGATGAAATTGGAAAAGCTGTCAAACTGGTAAGTATCAAAGTCATTTTGCTTATTTCATGTCTTATCAGTAATAATGCTAACTGATCACTACATTACGACGCTTCAGTTTCATAGAAGATGCGCTGACATTAATCTTGAAATAAGTTTTGTTGCCAAAACAATCTTCGCATTACGATCCTATGAGTCATACAGACAATAAACATGACTTCATCATATCGTGACTTTTCTCCTTAATAAATTATTTTCAAAGACAATAATGTGACAGTTGAAAGCTTAATTTTTTACCTGAAATAAAATTTCAGTCTTCCCTTTCTTACATCTAAATATATTTTTTGACATTCGGTTATTGTTCATTTTTAATTTGAGGACTCTACTTAATTAACCAGCATTATTAGTTTTCTTGACTCGAACAGGTTAATGTGGAATAATATGTTCGTTCGATTTCTGGTTTTCACAGAGTTGTAAGTATTGTATTGGGGTGTGGCGGACTACAGTAAAAAATATCTTAATATGGTCAGTTCCTACCATTCAGCATTCATGTTCATTTTTATTTTTTTGCGATCGCCGATACAGGTCCAGTATCATGCTCTCTCGTCATCGGGATCTCCAGTCCCCCTTGGGTCAGAGTCGTGGGTAGTCCAAGGCCTGTGCAGATGGGTTGATAGAGCTCTCCTTCATGGGTTACGCCGACTGCAAGCAGGCTATTGGCCTGTAATGCGAGTATTAGCCCACAGTGACACAGTCAGTGCCATCGAGACCTTGTCACACATAGATTCACCTGTGGGATTAGGTAAAGTAACCCGTTTTGGTCATATGCTCTTTGTGACATAATGCAACTGCTTTATTTTTTATGAAAAGTTTTTATAAGTGCTTAATAATTTATTTTGGAGATACCCTTTTCCATTTAGGTAATGCTATACATTATCATTACATATTTGATCATGAAGTCACCATAAAACCTAGCATTTCAGATAAAATGAAATGAGAGGTAACATGTCAAATATAGTTATACACTATTGGCTACAATATATGTTTTCAGGTAAAACATTTAATATATCCACCCATTAAAGATGCTATAAGTAAAAGTTACACATTTGAAGTAATACTTGGAGTGATAAAGTAATTTGATTAAGTTCCTAATCATGACTTTTCCAAACTTGACATCATGAGTCTGCCTTCTTACTCATCTAAACTTTATAAAGAATTGATTTTCTTTGTTGAATACTTAAAATACTGTCTACCTTCAAACGGTGTATCTTACTGTCTCAGCTGCAAGAAGGCATGGACTGAAAAAGTATTGAGATATTAAACTTTGTTTGTTCTTGTTCTTCATTATTTACCTATAATCCTAATAATAAACTTGAAATTTTTGTTTATATCTATTTAGCAAAGACATTTTATTTCATTGTTAGAATTAATATTTATGCACTACATGTCATTTCTAAGGCTGCCTTTGTGTCTTTCATGACAAATTCTCATATCAATTAATTGCAGGGCGTGCATGGCTACATATGGCTCTGACCGAAGGTACCTTGGAGAGTTACATTGCTGCTCTCCTAAGAGAAAGTGGCGATTGCCCTCGAGAAGAACTTGAGGAATCTCGCTCCCTTCTTCGAAAGCATTATACTCCACGTGCCCTTCTGCGTGATCCATCTCGGGCATCACGTTTCTTGGCTGCATTATTTCCATTGCGCTCAGCTCATTTTTGCCTCGAACTGGTAAGATTGCATTGTTTTCTCTTTTATATGGTGTTAAAGTTCTCCCATTTCTGTTCCTCAGCTTTACAAAAGTAGTTCCATCAGTGATTCTTTTTCCCTTCCACGAGCTTTATCATCTTCACTTGACTAGTAGGAAAATTTCCGTTTTTGGAGCCATGAAATTAATATTTAATGAGTTACTCACCATAGCAAATTAATCAGAACTTTAATGAAGATTTTGTAATATGTGACATAAGAGTGTATGTATGGTATGGATATAGCATCATTGTTACTAGAAGCACTGGACAAAAAAGGTGTAAAGACGTAGAAAAATTGGCTTGATGGCCAGTAAAAATTGTTTTGCTGCTCAAGATAATTGCTTAAGCATGAAAGAGACCTTGAAGCATAACTTCTTCTCAAATATAAAACCCCAAAAGCTACCACAACCTACAGTAAATTACTGTAGAAACTCACGATTAACATTAAAGAACTGATAGTGGAGGTGATCATTGTCCTTAATCTCATATTGTTATAGTTAACCAGAGTCCAGGAAAACAAAATGCATAGCAACTCATTCACTGTGATCCTTCTGGTGTGACAGTAAGCATTTATCCAAGCAAAGTTAAACTTCATTATCTCTCATAGTTTGATAGTGATTAATAAAGGATTTGCGCTTCATACTTTTCCATTGTAGGAACGTAAAGTCTATTCAGTGTTCTATTTTATGACCAGTCAAGCCAAATAAATAGTACATCAGGAGGTGAATCAGGTTAAATCCTGTTAGGCGGAGGAGTTAGACGGCTGTCCATTGTCATCCATGCTCATGAATATGTATTCTGAGGAAATGGCAAGGAATGAGAAATGTAATTATGAATTGACCCCTTCTGTCATGGACTTGGTTCGACATAGTAATTTTCCTTTTACTCATCGATGTTAGACAATGCCTGACATAT
>WURS02040616.1:0-11280 GCA_011762765.2 Rhinocypha anisoptera
CTGTAAGTGCCTGCCCCCCCCCCCCCCCCCCCCCCCCCCCCCTTCTGGGTTTGATACGCCAGGAGAAAACCCTCCCCCTCCCTCAACCATACCTCCTGCATAAGGACCACCCTCTCTTCCACCATCTCCACTCCCCCAGCTCCCTAAATTCGTCTGCACCTTTCTTCCTCGAATACTTTATTCTTTCCGAACCCTTTTACCTCTTCCTCCGCCTCGTATCTCGCCGGCTAATGGCCGAGTGCGGAGAGCCAGAATAGCCCCGACAAGTTAACGAAGAAGTGGAGTAAAGGTGAGGTGGAATAAAGGTTAATTCGGGGCCTTTCCGCCCTGGCGCTGCCCGGCAACCTAGCTACCCATCGCCCTGCCCTATATCACACACACATTCGCAAGCCCACTCGCTGTTTCTCCCTCCTCCTCTCTCTTCCTCTCTCGCTCTGCCTCTCTCAATTTCCCCCTCCTTCCCTACCTCTTCCCCCAGACCTTCCACCCACTCTCCGCCTCCCCCACTCGCCACTCCCATGCTGCCAGTCCGCCCAGGCTGCCCTCGGGGATCCTTTTAACAGGATAAGGTTCTTCTTTCTCTCTCTCCCCCCTCGCAGTCCACTCCACCGGGAGGATAAATAGTGCACCGAAAACGCGTAGTTCCCCCTTTTTGTGAGACAGTTGTTTTATTTTCTCGTCGACCATTATTCCCGTTCCTGATTAAAATGAATGTTGTGTTTTTTTCCTCTCTCTCTCTCTCTCTCCGCGGAATCAGGATATCGTTTTGGTAGGAATTTCTTCTTCTGTTAAAATCGAATCAATAGCAGCCGGTGCAGGAGGAAGAAGAAGGAAAAAAATATATATTTAATGCTCCTAAAACCATTAAGGGGAATGGTATCGAGCTTACGTCTTTCGCGAATCGGTTGATTCGCCCGCGTATTTTCGGCTGGACGAGTGGATTGATTCAGAAAGAAGATAGGTGAAAACCTTTCATTCGACGTTTTCTATAAAATAACCCACTCTTAAGTTTCGCAGTAGGCAGAAGGATTTTGTGAGCTAACATTGGAGTTCCCTGTCATTCACAATGAATGCACAAGTTTGTAAAGTTTTTTTTAAATTTAATGGTTAGTTCTCACGAATATCACCATATTGATGAAAGTCATGCGGTAAAACACCTCTGAAGCATTTTTTCACTTAAACATGTCTATGTAAAGTCAAGTTGTTTTTAGGGTCTAATCATTTGCATTCACATAAATATCTACAATAATATTTGTGGATCAGTAAATTAATTTTTTGTTATGAGTTACAATATAGTCATAACATAATTTTTATCATTACATACTCCATGTTCCTCACTCTGGATAATGAAATACTAAGAATTAAAATCAGTTATGCCCTTCCGCCATTGTTTTATGAAAGACACAAGTTCATTGCTTTTTGCCACTATCTCTTTTCTCCTATTTATCCTCTCTTTTCTCCTATTTATCCTGCTACATTTGCACCTAAAAAGTATATTTAAATGACATATTTCCAGTTTAATTTATGCCGGTCTTCTTATTTCAGCGAAAATACCACCGGACTATCATTTTTCACGTAGTCTTCATGTAGAACTTGTTCTATTTTACTGCTAGTTTTCCGATTTTCTATAAATCCATATCAATAATTATTAAGCTATTTATTAATATTTCCTCTTGTTACGTTATCATTGAAAGTAATTACATTACAGTCATTTTTTAATTAAGGTGTAGCATTTTAATCACATAGTGAAGAAACGATAATTAATTACTAGCATGAAATGACATTTACAAGCTATATATTTCCTAATAGCTCCAAAATAGGAAGTAATATATAATAATAAAAATAGGAAATTTAGTACCTAATGATTTCATATAAGACTTCTTTGGTTTGTCTGGTCTTCAATGAGTTTCCCTCCACGCTAGGAACTCTGATGTCGATGTTTCGTGCCCAGCCGGATTAGCCTAATGTGGAGTACTCTAGCCATCTAAACCAAAGGTGGCGGGTTCGAGTCCCGGCACGGGCTGGGATGTTTCCCATCATACAATTGGTTTTTTCGATTTGAGGAGATGCTAATCATTGATTATGTTCCAAAATCCGACCTTTTGAAAACTTACTTCCCCATCATTTTCCTCTTCGTTGCAAGGGTCTAGTTTCACATAGCTTTTATGTATTTAATTTCGGCGCCGGTGTTTACAAGTATAAGTAGTTATTGTGTAAGTTTCATCCGTCGATATGTTTATATTCATATTCTCTTTCATCAGTCGGAGCCCGTACTTCCGAGCTTGACTCCGTACGTAATCTGTCTCACTCTCCTTTTTCTCGCACAGACGTATTTTCCCCCCTCGGGCAGTCGATTCCATCAGTCATAAGGTTAATGTATTTTTACGTTCTTATCGAAGTTACGACCGTGTTCCTCTGATTGAAAATTATTGTCTGCAGGTTTTCTCTCGTTCTGGTTTTTACGGTTAGGTACGTTTCCTTTTCCTGATACAGAAGACACGATGTGATTAGGTAGCGTATTCAGTCCAATTTCCTTTGCCTTTCATTAGATAGACTCGCATGATTTTCCTGATCATTTTAATATCGTTTCATCTTAGTTTCCCCGCCGATTTTCATCAAATAGTAGAAACATGGGGTGGTTAACGGTTCTCTTACCCGGTCGTCAACGGTCATTTCAACAGAACGCATGCGGGAAGGCCTTTGCCAAACAAGTAGGGGTTGAGTACAAATAACGGTGGATCGAGACCAAATTTGTACTTCAGTGACTATCAGGAACAAACAATCTTGGTAGGTATCGCATATAATCACCTTATATAATGCAGCCCACGTGAGTTTCATACTTCTCTGCAAATAGGCTATACGATATATCTTATAATCAGTGTAGCATCATATATTATATTAGTCAATTCTAGATAGAAATATGATAAACATATAAAAACTCATTTTTTAACCATGTACATAAATACCGCCAGTTTTCTATGAGAATTTACGTTTTTGTAGTTAAAAATGTAGAAGTAGAGTGGAAGAAAATGCCTCTATGTAAATTCAGTACATACTTTGATCCTGTATTACAGAGATTCCAGAATGTTATTGTTGCCTCTCTTAACAAAGTCAGTGATAGGATTAACCAGTAAACCAGTTTCTAAACGTATCTCATCAGAATTGCATATACTGAAAACTTGATAAAACAAAAAAGAGTATACTCATTCCAAAAATTACAACAAAAATCATTATATGTTATAAAGCAACAATTCAATGTAACAAATTCCAGACCAGATGAGACCCTTCCATGAGTAGTGAAAGGGTATGCCCTCCAATGTTTCATCGTTCCTCTGTTTGCCCAAATTCAGTATCTTGAATTCCTGATGATCAACTAACTATACGTCACCTTGAAAGTGTAGGAATGACAGAGGCTCTCACATTTCTTAGTCAGATTTTGTCTCGAGTGTTAACAGAGATTTTTCAACAATCAAATTAAAAACTGCTTCGAAATTTGGGTAAAATATTGCGTTATGCTTCCTTCTTTTATGAGACTCTTTGAAAGAGCCAATGCAAAACTAAAATTCACCCAAGTAAAAAAACTAATAAAGACACAGAGGCGTTCTACATTAAACTCAAATGACAAAAATGATCTACACTTTTTAAATCAATATATGGGGTCATGATTCTTATTTCAGATGGGAATGATAATTTTAAAGATCCGTTAGAAATATTGACTTCTTTGGGGGTAAAAATAATTAATATACGTCTACCTTCTGTGGACGTAGTTTCACCTCCTTCTCAAGCTTGATTTCCCAACATCTAACGGCTATTGTAAATTTAGGAAAATTATTTATCACTTATTTTTCTCAAAAGAAAGTTCCCTGAACTTCCGAGTGGTCTGTTCTCCCATCTTTAATTTACTATCTTCTTTTCGTCATTTGTCCTTTTCCCTCTTCCCTTTGCTAACGAATCTCCGATTCACTCTTTTTCCAGGTTTATTTGATGTTTTCCACATTTTCGGAAACAAAGACAGAGGGCAGGAAGAGATTATATAAATTTCAGTATCACTGAAAAATCCATGATTGTCCAATAATTTGTCGTTTACCTTCAAGTCAGACATTGCTAAATAAACCCACACATGAGTGCGTTCAATTAGAGGACTTTCTTTGTTGGAAAATAAATCAGACCATCCATCGCGGAACGCAAATGATCGACGGGATGATATTTGATTGCGGGTGACTCAGCCGTAATATATTACCTTCGTAGTTAACATGACGGGTCTGAATTCATTAGTACCATTTCTTCGGACGCTGAGTCCTGCTGTACCCAAATAGGTGGTTACTGCTGAGTCATGATAAGCCATGCATTTTGATTGCTGTTGCTTTTCGTTGTATTCATCAAATTTTACTTTCAGTTTTTGTCTACAAAAAATTGTTGATAGCAGTCTCGAGTACCTATGCGATTTTCAGATTAAAATTTATTTTTTAACCATGTCATTTGACGACAGCAAAAATTCTCTTCCTTTTTTTACTTTTTCAAGCTTAGTAATATTTAAACTCATATTTATTTCCTTTTAATATATAATTAAAATGTCATTTTATGGCTTCGTGTTGATACTACTTTTAAATAGTTTTTCTTTTGTTTATACGGGTTATCACTACAAGCGTGGAATACAGCAGTCAGGTTCTTCTTATATTTATCTGGTCTCCCAAATTCAAAGGCCCTTTTTGTGTAAAAACAAATTTTGTTAGCTTTTTTTCAAATTCCAGCATATGTAGCATAGAAAGTTGCTATAGGGTTTGATGTTTTCAGTGGCTGTTTTCATCCGTTTATAACACTAATTTATTATCTTACTGTTTAAATATACCGATATATAATAATAGAATATTAAATAATATAAACAATGACAATAAAGTCTACAATAATAAAAACATTCTTAATTATCAATGATGACAGAAGAACTATATCGATATAGTTATTGCCTTAAAATATGATCCAATGAACACGTTGGATAAAATATTTTAGAAGACACGTCATAAATAGGTTGAGAATATTTACTCATTTGCATTTATTGAAAACCAGTATGGGTGAGTTCTAGCTAACAAATACGATGTATTGGGGACCATAGTAGTTAAGGGTAACTCAGCCAGAATCTGGAGTATAAGAATAATATTTTTATTATATTTGATTTGTATTAACTATGTCCTCACACAATTTCAATTTCAAGTTTGTAATTCCACTGTGTTGATCCTATATTTCTAATCAGATATAATGAGATACATTTGGTTTGTGTGCTCTACCCCGTACGGCGATGAAATAAATAATAATTCGAGGACGAATGGCAATGGAATCGCAGGGGAAAAATTCTTGCAGTTTGTAATTATTTTCTTGTAATTTTTTAACTTAAAATCACAGTACTCATTTTGCTAAACAATAAATTAATAAAAATTTTAATTCAATCCCTAAAATTTAACTCAAAATATGTCATAGATAATCTTTAAAGAATTAATTTTGGTACAGAATAGTAGTCCTCTCAGAATTTGGTTACATCAATTTTTAACTAATCCCAAAGATATAGTTTTAGGCGAAAACAAGGCACTTGAAGTGTCTGGGGTGGAAAATGAAACTGGTTCGTAGTGGTTATATTAATATTAGTGTATTTAGTAATAATAATGAATTATGTGAATTTACAAGTAAGACAACATTAAATTATTCTTTTTGAAAATTCCATATCAAGATCGTGTAACTTCAGAATATGAAAAGATGTACTTATATTAACAAATCTCTTTATATTGACGACGACAAAATTCAAGTCGATTCGTGTGCTTTAAGACGTGGAAGGTGACGTGCTGATTTTGAACACCTTAGTTTCGCTTATAACCATGAAAGTGGCCATTGGAACTATGAACCCACTTCCAGTTGCACGATTGCATCCAATCATGTAATGGATCCGCATCTATGAAATGCCTTGAACGCCGTCGCAAGGTCGTGTGGCAGGCGGCGATTACACACCTAGAATCCATCCTCACAAGCGCACATTTGCGACCGTGTCTACTATAGTCCCTGATCGCGCGAGGAAAAAATGAAGCTGTAATTTTATCCGTTCTACAGTATATATCTCTCCGATTTTATGTCTGCGGTCCGTCACTTAATTACTTCGTTCGATCTGAGCGTGTCCCACGCCATTATGTGGAAACCAGGGCATGGATAGGGACTTGAGGATCAAGGTGAATTGGCATTCCACCCTGGCGAGGATGGAACAGGAGTGGGTAGATCGCATCTCGTTGACTGGAGGAAGGAATTCACAGTGAGCAAGCAGAGGCCTTGTGGTTACCCGGGATACCGTCCGAACTCCCCTCTCGTCCACCGCACCTCCCCCACCCCCATTCTTCCCGCCATCGGCACACACTATCCTCTCTCCATTATCATCGGATGGACGAATGCGGCACGCGTAATTGCTCCGTGCGCTTCACCGAGCGCCATTTTCCCCGGGCCCGATTCAGTTCGGGGATCACGGGATGCTGCACGTAGGTCACGCGCCCCTCTCGCGGACGTCGGCGGGCCCACTTTATTCCGGTGCGCGATGGGACGACCCCGGCCGTCGGTCGCGGGGGCCGACTCCAAAAGGGCGGAACGGAAAGTAAGCCGTGGAAGCGAAGGGATAGAGCGTCATATCGGAGGTAATGGCTTGCTTTTGTTCTCTCGGCGCTGTCTCCATGAGACTTTGGGCAGGAGAACAAAACAAAAGTTCGCTCTCGAGTGCTTACTTTCCGACTTCGAAAACTGGAAAGGCCATGGAAATGAATATGCTATTTTCCAGTAACCACTGAATATTATTGAGAAGTGAGTGGATTCAATATAATAAATGTAGACATTAAAATGTCCGACCATCGATAATCCAATTCCTTTAGTAATGCAAAACTTTTCTCACTTTTCCACAGGATTAAATATTTATGATAAGCCATCATTAGATAACTAGTGTTGGCCTAAAAACCGAAACGCTTGGTAAAAATATATATTTTATCCTGTAGAAAAGTGCTAGATTTTTGCATTACTATCAATAACTTCCACTACATCTCGCAGGAGGCTGTTACCTTAAAACCAATTCCTTTATTTTTCCACCAAGGGTCTCGGAACTCATTTTAAAATATATAACTCGTGGCACGCCAATGTCTTTTGCAGGCGTTGCTTTTGTGAAGAGTAGACACTTCACGTTAAATTCAAGTAAATAATGCTAGGAAGCAGGAAATATCAGCATAGGTGTCCACACTTGTAATTCACTGCCATCAATTCCTAGTCAGCCATATGTGCTGTCAAAACCGTAAGCATATCCGCCACATTCTAAAAGCTAGTCCAGTTACTAAGGATGTCGCACTGTCTATGATGAACATGATCATAGTGAGCAAGCCACCTGCTACTTAGCTCTATTTTGAGGTAACAGTACAGACGCTTGTGCAGATAAATATTTATTTTGGCCCAGTTTTCAATGTTAATACATCTTCATCAGATGATGAATCTGTCCGCATTCCACAAAATCTCGCTTGAATCATCACTATTTATTCTTTAAACTGTTATATTCATTCATTGAACATTAAAATTTCATTTGGTTTTGATTTGGGTTTAATTTCCTTTCTATAAAGGGTCTGTAGTGAGAGGTGGTTCTGATTTTCTTTAATATTCTCAGACTGAAGAAGGGACAAGAGGGCCCGAAATATTTATCCGTTATGTGAGTCTTTCTTTTTACCTATTTCCATGTGTGAATGTGTATTAGTGTGTGAGTGTGTTCGTATAATCCCTTTTCCTAATTTACTATAATTTGAATGCTATATATATATAAATATATATATATATGCATATATGCACACATTCATTCAGAAAAAACGGCCATACGGCGAAAATATATAATCACATAATAAGAAATAAGGAAAGGGAAAACACAACAGGAGGAGCAAAATGTGTTAGAAAATACTTGATAGAAACCGACAAATTCATATGAGAAAAAGTTTTTCCCTCAGCCGGGATTGGAACAGTTTACCTAAGTTTTTAATGTCGACCTGAGTGGATATATGTCTTGGAACAGTTAAACTATTGGTGGTAAACCTTTTACGTATGCACCAAAATGTGGCGCATAGACTTTTTGTTTCATTGGATATTTGCGACTACTTATTCTTTTGAAGTAAGCGCCGTAGATAAACCAGTCTATTCAACGCCAGGGTGCTCTGAGTTCAATAATAAACGAAGATATATTTCTTGAATAGACACTATTAATAAAATTCACTGAGGAGGTCGTCACTTTGTGTAATTCCACGATAAACAATGCTGCTTTCGATACTAAGCATATTTTCACAAATTTAACAAAGCACGACCTTTGACGACGATAATCGTCATCAACTGTTCTTCTGTCATCAGCGACGATTATCGTCGATATCGGTCGTTTTTCTGTTAAATATGTTTGTGTCAGTATATTAATTATGGAAACTAACATTTGGTAGACTCTGTAAAATAAACAGCATCGGACTAAAATAGAAGAAAAAACGAAGCTCATCCTTTGATTGGAGTTGGGAAAAAAATGTGCGGCTAAGAAAAGGGAAAAATCAATGGAAGAGATATATGCTGAACTAACATTGTGTACACGCTACAAAACACAGAATCAGACTAACGTAGAAATAAAAATGAAATCCATTCTTGGATCTGAGCTGGGAATAGAATGTTTTATTATGAAAAAGGAATAAATCAGAAGAAGAAGAAATATATTTGCCAAAGGAAGTTGTGAAGGCGAAGGATAGAAGCTTCTTCTTAAATTGAATTAGCATTAGCCATAAAAAAAAGAAACCTTGGGTCATCAAAGAAACTTTAATTGCAATATTCCAGGAGGCATGTGACATTCAAAGGAGTATAGGTGGGTGCGGCTATCTTGTAACTACTTTAAAGTACAGGGAGGAGTATAACCATCGGTATGAAACAATTTATATAGAGAGTTGACTCAGTATTTGGAAATAGGGTGAACGTCGAGAAGAGACTTTTGCGATGCGGGTACGAGGAAAAATTGAAAAATTATTTGGTTGAAGAGAGAGATAGAGAGAGGAACGAGGGGGGAGTGGCAGAAGCACTGCGGAAGAAGAGAGAGAATTCTGTTGAGGAAGAATTCAAAGAAGGCAGGACGTCCGAATTTCGGGAGAGATATTGAGTGGTTGCTAGGATGTTAGAGGGCCGTGACAGGAGGCAGAGCGTATGCAGAGAGAGAGAGAGGAAAATCAAGGAAGAGATGGGTCTTTTCGGACGGCGTTAAAGGAAGTACAAAATATATAGAGTTTGAAGGAGTAGAGTCAGGAAAATAGTGCCTTTTTTAGCCATGAATATCTCCGAAGCCATTATAGATTTAAAATAGATTTGAATAAAAGGACTAGTACTCACTTTCAAATAGTAGTACACTACTTATAATGCATAAATATGGCTAAACTTTGATTTAAATACTCCTGCGCAAGAACCATAACAGGTAAAGAAGAACGTACTTTTTCATACAAAAGTTGTGGAAGTACTTTGCTCTTTGTGTAATATGGATAATAGCAACTTCTACGAAGTGAAGACGGAAACCATTAAATTCTGTCCAAAAACCTCATACAAGGCATTCTAGTTCGAATGAGAAATATTTTCCACATCAAGGGATTATATTGTTTAAAAATTATCAACTAATAATAGTTTAATCGTGAATTTTAACTTAAAACATCAAAGTAACCAGTTCAAGGAGACAGAAGAAATAGTCTGGTCGAAATACATTTGCGTTATAAGAAGTACAATCTAAATTTTAACCTAACAACATTAGGACAGAGCCGTCGTAGTAGTAGTATTTTTCTTTATAGGGTGCTTCGACTGCTATGGTCATTTCGCACCTTTTCAAGTCATAGAAAAATCAATCTGGACAAACAACACCCATGCCCTGGTGGGATTCGAACCCGCGACCTTTGGGTTAGCCAGAACGCTACTCACCAGGCTAACCCGGTCGGCCCCCAGAGCCGTAGTGATAGAAGAAATTTAGCGTACCTGAGGTGCTTGCCTTAGTACACTAATTAAAAAAAACAGGAAATTTAAATTCTAAGTAAATGTTGCCCTTGTAACACTTTCTGGCGGTCAGGCGTCCCGTTCAATAAAGCTAATAAATATGTATGAATATTCCAGATTGAAAGTAAATACCGTTTTTAACATCATGTCATTTTGAATTTCCACATTCAGTGTTTCACCTACGACGGAGATTACTTGCAAATTTCCTTTGATGGCATTTGCAATTTTTCATGCAGATATAATGGAATGAGGTTTTAGGAGACTCATGAGGTGTTTTTGGAGAAGCGAAATTTTAATTTAGGTTATCAGTAAATTACACCTTTCTGAAACGACGGGTAAACCAGCGACTCCAAAAGTGTAAAAGATTCATTGGCTTCGCCTTGGGGCAATTCTTTGAATGGTAAAACCCCGTCCACGGTTTTCATTAAGTTGATTGTTGATTTCCTTCACGTGTCAAACACCAATATGAAAGAGCGAATGACAAACCTTGGGGTGTTTTCCTTGCAGGAAGATAATTTTGATTTTTATTAGTTTGTTTTAATTAAAACACTCTCCTTTAATTAATGTGAGTAGTGGTCCACTTTTCAATGATGAGATTATGTTAAAATTTAATAAATAATGGGATATTTTAGACTAGCAAGGACGAAAAATCACAATGTTTGGGTCTTTTCATGTGAAAACAGTAAGCTAAATTAGTACTATTGTTCATCATCATCAGTACTTATGACCATCATCGTCAGTTCTTCAGTACAGTGAACCAAACCGAAGATTGATTCACTGCAGCCCCCTCCATCCTTTCCTATCTAGTGCTAACTCCCTTACCACTTGGTAGTTCTTCTTTCTATCGTCTCTTAATAATAATTTTCCTTTTGTATTCGTACCTCGGTCTCGGGCTCTTCCCTCTGATTTTCCTTCCATTATATTCTTCACGCACCCATAATGCTTCAAGGTGTGTCCTTTCCACCTTATTCCTCTTTTCCTTATCGTACGAAAGTACACGTTGTTATTCCTTTATTATTATTCGTGTTTTCTGTCTTAATTGGCACTAAAATTTGGACCTTTTTTAAAATTTAATTTAGAAAATACAATTAGCGGATACTGTTGCCACTGTAGCATATCACGAAACCGTTTCTGACTTTCTCCTATCTCTCTGACTCGATCCGCCGCCGTCCATCCCGCTCAACAGCGAGCATTCCAGCAGCTCCTCCGGTATTCCATCAAACTCCCCATCCCCCCCCC
>WURS02040637.1:0-11280 GCA_011762765.2 Rhinocypha anisoptera
GGGGGGGCCGGGGGGGGGGGGGGGGGGGGGGGGGGGGGGGGGGGGGGGGGGGGGGGGGGGGGGATAACCTTTTTTCCCACGCGAGGAGGTAAAAGGGGGTCATGCACAAACGCGCGTGACGTAGTCGGCAAAAGCACTTTCACCTGGAGTCACGTGATTACGCTGAGCCGTCTACAAAAACCTCTCCCTCTCCGGCCACCCCTCTCTCACAATCTCCTCCACCCCCCCGGCACCTTCTCCCTCCAGCCCCCTCTCCTGTCCTCTCTTCATCAACGGACGCCGTCTCCAGCTGCAGGTTATGAAGTGTGCGTCTTGGGGACAGGATCAGGCAGAGAATGTTTTTTAATTTTCCCCAGTATATTACGGGAAAAGAAGAAAGCACGTTGTTATTGACCGTAGGTTAAGAAACAGCTTTTCGCGAATGTTAAAAATGCTTTAATGTCATATATATATATATCATTGTACAGTATTTCATCGAAGCGTCGATTCTTAAAAAAATCCAACCCACTGTAAGCTCTTATCATGCTCATCTCACGCTCCCAGTAACGTTTCTCTGACGTTGTTATTCTTATTTCAATGACGACCTGGGATTGGTAAGAATTTTAACGCAATAATACAGAGAAAACTCAATTGTGAATCACTTTTATGTGCCCCCTAAGGGAGGACATGGTGTAAGTTCTTTATTGCAGTAAACTTACTCAAATATATCAGAAAATAAGGAAGAATAAAATTAAAATGATACCAGACAAATTCACACTTTTCAATTGTTTTCCTAATGCTCAAATATTGGTAGTTGCTGCATGTATCGTTTTTTGATAAACCTTTTCCTCACAGACGAAAAAGGAATGCTGGAGAAACTTACAAGAAAGGAAATACTGTTGTTTCCTTCATTGTTAATTTTCCTATAACTTCCGTTGGTACCTTATCTTTCGGCGTCCTTCTCCAATTTTTTTTCCAAAAAAATTTCAAAAATTTCCATCAGCGTTTTAAAGGGAGGGAGGTGTATAAACATTAGAAAATAAGTTCAATTCGAATTAAATTAAAAGCTAATATCCCTAATGATCAAACACACAACACTTTGTACTTCCACGTAAAGGTTTTACTAACGACCTATGTTTCGACGCTTGGCGTCATCATCAGGGATCTGATGATGACGCCAAGCGTCGTAACCTGGGTCGTTAATAAAACCGTATGTGGAAGTACAAAGTGTTGTGTGTTTAATCACGAAGCATTTACACACAGTGACTCCTGAAACCATTTCTTCTAATATCCCTAACCTGAATGAGTGGTTGATGGTGTCGGCTGTCACTCGGTGGAAACGATTCACCCGGGTAGTTCCGAAATAAAATTGTGGAAATTATTGAAATAAGGTTGTAATTTATCGTTATGCTGAACGCATGCAAGCTCCGAGATTACTGATCATTAATATGCAGAAGTATCTACGATTCGAGTGATTGGTGACTTGAGATAATTACAAGTGATTTTCTTTGATTCAACCGGACGGAAGAGGGGAAGGGAGTGGAGAGAGAGAGAGGAAGCTAAGGAGGGGAGCGAGCGGTCGAGAAGTGAGGTGAAGTCATGCGGAATAAAAGCGATGAGGCGAAATTAGGGTCCCGGGTATGATTTGGTAAGATTGGGACCCCGAGAAAAAGGTTTATACTTTCACATGCTATTAAAAAGTGATCGCGGCCACTCAACAGAGTTGAATAACAACTCCGCGCGGCGGTATTTAATTGATTTAAATTTTTAAACCGACGACGTGTGGTAAAATGTTTTGAAATCCAGATGTCAAATGCTGTTGTTACAGCGTTTCGAAAGGACGTTTACCAATCTTCATGGCAGTATTTACTTTGAAAGGGAACCCTTACCCCCATGTATTGGCACAGAGAGGTACACTTGCAGTTTTCTTCACTAATTTTATTCCCCAATACAATTCAATTAAATAAATAATGCAAGACCATCGAACTTCGAGTGGATAAAGAAAGGGAATATCGTCCATAATTTAGAATTAGGTGTCTTTGACAGTGGTCTGATGTTATTCCGGGATAATGGAAACTAGTTTTGCCTATAGATTGAAGTATTGGCTGAACTTGGATGGTATTTCATCTTCATGTAACTAAGTGTCAGTGGATTTCCGCCAGTAATTATGATATACCCCCATTGATTCTGATAGAATGGTACGAGACGGCGTCATACCGTCATAGAAAAATGTCAACAGTGCTTTTAAGTACCCAAGAAATGCCTGATTCCAGCTATAAATTGGCGAATGTTGCGTCTTCTTCGTTGTATCCCAGGTCGGTCATTTTGCCACTTCCACCTTTCTTATTGACTGCCTTGTGAGTACGCTGTGTAACCATATTCACATTTGGATTGAGCTATTTAGTAAGGAAACTTTTGCGAAAAAATTTTATCAGAAAAAATACTTTGCATACCCGGGTCATTACAATAACTGGGCATGAATAAACCAACGACAGCATCGTGAGTGTGTCACTGCTACAATTTACGCTTCATAAATTTAGATCATTTTATTGACTAGTTAAGTAAAATCAGGTTTTTATTTAACGCTCATTTCTCCAAGTGTATCAAAATATAATGTATTGCATGCAGCGAAATAAAATTAGAAAAATATAGAATTACTATTCAAGGAAATTAAAATTTTTTCGAAGTTCCCGTCAGCCATTTTAATAAAAATTACATTTATTGTACGAGTATTTATGGATTAAAATAAGATTGATAACAACTGAGTGACAAATATAGGTTACAATGTTTCCACGTGTTATTTTCCAAGAAAAATAATAATAATTGTTGCAAGCCACTTTTTCTTATTGTTTATTTCAGAATATATATATTTTAACTTCGAATTAATTACATAAACCGCAAGATGCAATTACTCTGCCCTTTTAATAGTCCCCTTGTAGATGTCTTGACATAGTTTTCCCTCTAGTTATTGACATGATTTGATAAATATTTCTTAAACATTCCGTTTCCTAAGAAACAAGTGTGGGATATGACTATGTGGAGCTCCCTTAATGAAGTATGAGAAAAAATAGACCTTAAGGTGATGACGTTTCACCAAGGGATGCCTTGATTTGCCTCAGGACCA
This sequence comes from Rhinocypha anisoptera, assembly GCA_011762765.2. NCBI lineage: Eukaryota > Metazoa > Arthropoda > Insecta > Odonata > Chlorocyphidae > Rhinocypha > Rhinocypha anisoptera. The sequence goes on from WURS02040637.1 coordinate 3,104, forward strand.
ACGACACTCACCCTTCAAATTCTCTCTTAAGAGAGAGAGCGAGGGAGATTGAAGAAAGGGTTGACCGGACGAATAGCCTGGAACGGAGGCGAAATTACCTCAGGAATTGCTATTACGAGAGGCGCCGAATTGGATGGTTGAAAGATAGATGAGGGAATGCTCTTTCGGGGGAAGGAAAGGTCGAAATAATCGTGTCCACGCTGAATTATCCCTTTGGGAAATGATTCGGGATGAGGCAAAAAAATGGCATCTGCTGCTTCCAACTCTTTCCTTTTCCAAATCCATTTCGTGTGGGGTGAAAATGCCAGGGGATTGGCTGATACGCTGGCTCGGCGTAAAGATCAGCAGGGAGGTTGACTCTTGGTCTTCCACTGCTTTTGGAATGTTGAGAACGTCGTATGAATGCAGGAGAGGAGGGAATGTAGTGGTGGGTGGGGGAGGGGGGGCGGGTTCGCTTAAACCAGGACACTTCGTGATGAAAAATTAGGCAATTGAAAGGCTCCATTCTCTTGTAACTTTAATTCATCCTGAAGTTTGGTATGGCCGAACTGTCTCCCTTAAAATGACGCAACTTCTCCTCTTATCGCCAAACTAAATTGGTTCGTCATATATGGGGTATGTCTTTTCTCGGATTTTCTGGGAAAGTAACAGATTAATCATTGTCGTTTCATTCAGTAGTCTGTAATTATGCAAATTCACTCGATAATTTGGGACATTTTTATTGGTAAAAATTAACGCGAAGAGAGAAAGTTTTTAAATTAATACTTCATTATCTGTAGAATTTTGGATATGAGACCGTTAAATGGCCACTTCCAGTTCACAGGGTTACTAAAATGTTTTTTTTTGTTACAAAATTCACCATCACTTCGTGATAGAGGCTTTCAGGATTTCATACATTGAATAGATATTTCAGTAATAGATATAACTGGAGTAATAGTCATAGGAATAATTGGAATAAAGTGTACCCTTATGCATAACATGCTTAATAATGGCAGCATAACCCTTAATATGGGTGGAGAACTTGGAAGGTCAAACACTTTGCAATTTCCAATTATAATTACGAATCTTCGTATATTTCTCACTCTTCTTCGGCCTCTAGTTCTATAGTTCCATCTTGTTTTTGGGTATTCTTTTTACTTCCAAGCGTTCTACTTGTTCTCTCCATCTATTTCTGCATTTTTGTATGGCTTCGTCGATATATTGAACCCAGAGTTTTTAGACTTAAAAACCTTCAGACATACACCAGACGTACAAATCTTTAAGAAATAAGAGTGCATGTGGAAATTTCAAACCATTTGATTCTCCAATTTGTCCAAGTCTAAAGTCTATAAGTAAATTTCTGCCGAGTTACTCCCGAGACCGTTTATTACATCCATATAGAAGTAAAATCCTGGATTTGGATTTACTAAAATGGTAAGATGATTTCAATTAATTTCATATGCATTTACTTTTTATGATAAGTCCAATGGTTTCAATTTCGTTTGGAGTTAAACTGTTCGAATACTGAGGCAACAGCGGTCAAGCATTTTCTATTTATATATGAGAAGAAATCAATCAACCATAAAGCTGCTCGTCCCATAACCTTTGGTAGAAAAGACGTAAAGGATTGAATTAATTTTAGTTTCGAGAAGAGGAAAATAAAATTATTGCCAATTTCGAATTTGAAAAAACTTGGAAGAACAACGGAAAATATAGTCTGCATAATTAAAAGGCAAGGATTATAAGTAAATGTGACAAGGGTAAAATAAATAGAAAGTATGCTATGCTTCTTCTCATTCAATTCTACTCGTGTATCCCTTTCCTATATTCTTCGACAAAAATGTTTTCTTTTGAATTTATGTGAGCCAAAGAAAATAAAAATAAAGTTATGCGAATGATATTTCCTATTTTTTCCAATACACTAGTCATGACGGAAACACTGCAGTTTTGCTCCATTAGCTGTATTTTCCAGTTTAATCTCATATTAAAATCTTGTTAGTTAAAGGAGTTAGTCACGCGAGAAAGTATGTTGATACGAATATAAAAATATAGAAAGAATGTTGATCGTAATTTAGAAGGAGAAGAGCTCCCGTTTGGACCTTGCATATAGCGACGGCATTTGCAGTTTTTTTATGCATGTTTGTAGTGAGAATTCTAACATTGTCCCGCATGTTGTGGATGATGTTATACTATTTTATTTTGCACAAGGGTTGCTTCATTCTGAGTGCAACGTGTCTCTTAACATTTGCATTTTGGAGTGAATGTGAATGTTTGGTGGTGGCTCACCCCCTGCCACGCACCCTTGCGGCGGTTTGCAGGGTAATGCTTAGAAGTACAATAGAAGTAGAACCGTGGGTTTCATCCAGAATTTTAAAAATGCAACTGCGGGACAACTAAATTAAATTCGAAACAAAAAACCTACGTTGTTCTCTTAAAAGGTGTGTGACCCACAGGAGGAAAGCCTCGTTGAATTTGCTTGTTCCCAATAAGCGAACACCTTATGGTGAATTTTTCCCAGGCTTTGTGAGTTTTCTGTTCCGTCCGGGAAATTTCGCACCGTCGAAGTACACTGATCTATTGGCTACGAAGGATGTTAGGATTCCCTAGTTACCTCTGGATGGGGTGCAACAAGAAGTTGACTTTGGTGGAAAAACGGGTGACTCGCTGAGAAGGAAAGTAGTTTCCGAACACAAAATCTCGATGGTTTTGCCGTCACATCCGTTAGATTTTTTTGTTTTTTTTTGCGCCTGAAAAACTTTTCACATTGACGAATCATAAAATCGAATCGGGAGCTAACAACTTCCATCACAAATTGATCCATCCGTTGCCACAATGCTCGACCCGATTTCGTATTATCGCCATATTTTATCAGTTAACGTGAAATGCGCAGGTTAAAAGTGTCACTTTTTACCCGCGCTCGCCGGCGGTAAACGGCCAGGATATTTTATTGGCTTCCCAGAGCGTCTCGCGCCCGTCGCTGAAAGCGGAGAGACGCAATCATCACCACCTTAGCGTCTACCTCAATTGCCTGCCCCAGACGGGAGGGCGATCGCGAGACGGCGGCGCATTAATTGCCTTTTACGAGCCCTCCTCGGGAGCTAATGCGGCAAATGAGGGTTTTTTTGTTTATACCGTGAGGGATGCAACATTGTTTGATCTCAGCTCCGTCGGGCGAGTTGCAGTGCTAAAAAAAACCGAACCGAATAGCAGCCAATCGATTAAACACCGGCGCAGGAGAACCCAAGTTCCAGTTACCTATATCTGTCAGTCTCATTGCTATCGCGTGAGAAAGATTTGCACCATGGCACTTTAAGGGTATGCATCTCATTGATTCTTCCACCGGGTACGAAGGCGGAGTTCGGGACTAGGTCAAGTTTCGAGACTCGGTTTAAGGTGGAAAACAGTATAACTATGCTCGTAAATAATTGTCTCTGGAATAGTTGGGGGGGGATTTTTTTTCCATGTTCATTGGATCGGTGGACTGCACAAGTCAGCACAGCTTTCACTTCTGTTATTCCATTCTTTCCATATGATCCTTGCCTGATTGAATTAACCCGAGTTTGAAATATGGCTTCGGAACAAAGTGGGAAAGCTCACTGAATGTTGGCAATAGACCCTTTTCGTGGAGATAGGCTTAGACAGAATAGTTGGATTTGTTCTTCTCATGACCCTCAGGGATAATTCCGTGTGGTCATTCTGTACTCGACCATGAGAAGTGATCTCCTCAAACAATGGCTTCCCCCCGAAATCGGGTAGGTTTATCAAAGGATCTTTCACCAGGTAATCAATTCGATAGTCAGTGTTTTCCCAAATAACTAATAGTGTAAGGAGTAATATCTGGACTACTAACATTTCAGGGAAATTTCAGTTCATTGATAATTCAATCCGAAGATTGGTTGACCGCAGCCCTCTATTCTTTCCAATCTAGTGCTTGCTCTCTTACCACTCGGTAGTTCTTCTTTATAACGTCTCTTATAATTTGCCCTATATATTTGTCCCTCATCCCTCCTCGCGGGGCCTTCCCTTATTGTTCACCTTCTATTATATTCTTCACGAGCTCTTTAAACCTCATTGTGTTTCCTATCCACCTTGTTCTTTTTTTTTTACTTATCGTACTCCAAACTGATTTATCTTCTTCCGCTCTTCTGTACACTCCCTCCTTCCTAACTCTATCCGTCTACTTGATCTTCAGCATCCTCTTTCAGTACCATGTTTCGAAGGCTTCAATTCTTATCTGATCTGCTTTTCCAATTGTCCATGTCTTTGATCCATAGAGCGTCGTACTCCATATGAAAGTTTCCACATATTGCTTCCTAGTTTGCATTGATATTTTCCTTGATCGTAGTAGTTGCCTCTTCGCCATAAATGTCTTCTTCGCTTGAGCTAATCTTGTGTATAACTTGATATCGTAGAGCTTCTTCCGCCCCATGTCATCCTGCTTCCCATGTAAGTGAAGTACTTCACTTGTTTTAATTTCTCTCCTTGCAGTAAAACATCTGCACTTGGTTTATATATGCTGTACACTAATATTTTAATTTTCTCCCTATTTATCCTCATGTTGTACTTGTGCGGTACTTGTTTCGGGGAGCCTCATAAAAAAAGTGTCACTTTCCACAAAAAACCAGTCTTCTCGATTTCTCGTTCTGGAAAATTAATAAAAACAGATGTGTAAGCCCTCAATGACCCCTGACTTCAATGTCCACGTCCGCGCCGTGGAAAAACCCGTCGGGTCCCGCAATCAGCCACCCAAGTCTTCGTTACTTAAGTCGCAGTTCGTGTGGGAGGCCCGGGATTGTACTGGTCACTTCGCACCCCCTCCGTTACCACCAACAACGGTGCAGCAATCATCTCATCGCCGATGTCGGGTCCTCGGTGAGTCCAGCAGTCTTCCTACACACCAGTCTCCCACGACTGCACCTTACCTCAGGGAAAGCGCCGGCGAATTATTTTGAAAACAGGATCTCGTAGAAATAAACACCATCTGCCCCGGAACTGATTTGATGTAGCCCTGTTCTGCACTCCTCCTCATTGAATCCTTCTCACCTACTTCCTTTGTCGCTTTCACCTCTTCCGATTTACGCTTCGTGTCTTACAGGGTTCTCCCTGCTAAATTCTTTCCTGTCACTTTATCCTCTATAATTTTCTTCAGTGCGTATGCAGTAATAGTAGCCATCCAGCCGTTTCCTTAATATTAGAGAAATCAAGTGGTTGGTTTCAACTAACAAAAAGTGTGTCAGTTCAACTTGAGCCAAGTGGACGTTTTTTGTTTGTTGATGGCAACCAAATACTTCGCAAAATGGAAAATTGTGGTGGCGACGATGATCCAATTCATGGCGGAACCATTTGAAACTTTATCGGCGTAGAAAACCGTCAAAACGTGAAAACAGAAGTAAAATAACAATATTGGAAGTCGGTTACATTGGACGAATATTGTAGCTATTTAACATAAAAGTGTGTATCTTTCCTGTAATTAATACTTACGAGTATTTTTGTGTTTTTAGTTATTTTCCTCTTGAAGGTCTAATATGCGTCACGGCTTAACAGGATGAAACCGAACCAAAATAATCTTTTTCTTTCGAATTACCATTATCGAGAAATTATTGCGAATTTTTAAAATCCATTTACATATATTTATTTTCTCAATTCTCTTATCCAAATGAAGGAGCCCCCAAAGTCTCGTTGCGGTATTCAATCGACAAGAAGACGATCACTCATATTCAATAATAATGTGGGTCTTGGAAGTGTTTAGCTAGTTTAATTTGATTTCATTTAGGAATTAGAAAAACCTGAATAAATACAACGAATTTTATTATAATTTTCATTGGTTATTGTGGGGAGGGATTTGAAAGATCATCCATTGCTTAAAAAATATAATAATCATAATAATAATAACACTGTCTTTATTGGAGCGAGATTGAGACTAAATAGTCCCATCCTCAAACCTGAGTAGATATAACGAATTTCATTGCCATTGTCATTAGTTATGGGGAGGTATGGAATTTGAAAGATTAACTACTGCTTAAAAATATAGTTTTTTATTATCATTATTTATTGACACAGGCACAAATTATTGACACCAATTACACAAATGAATACACTCAGGCATTCAATAGCCAGTATTAATTTTAGAAATATAAATGGATAAATGCAACTTATTACAATATATAGTTTGACTTATTTTTCTTAGAGTACAATATTCTCATAAAATAAAACATATTATTACAATTTTACACTTACATGTGAAATTAGTACTTTGAAAACTATCTTTTCACCATTATTTTATTACATTTTCAAAGTAAATATTATATTCTCTAAGAAAAAATTACCATTCAAATAACTGGAAATAAAAAACAAAAATCAATCTAATTACATTAAGCAACCTTAGTTAGAGTTTATTTAATTCCATTGTTTATCACAGTCTTGTCCTGCTAAGCCGTAACTGGCTTGTAAGGAGGTACCATAATATTACATTTTGCTGTGGTAGGAAAATTTATTTCCCTGTCGATTTCTGTTCCTGTTCATTCTTTTTTCTACATCAACCTTAACATCTAATTACCTTATTTATATAGTATGATAAATGTCACTTGTATAAAATATTTTATATATATTAATCAGTAATTATTCCCTTAATAGTGTAATTATTCCCTTAATAGTTTTTTTTTAATATTAACCTTTTTATTGGCTTCCATATAGAGATCATTTTCTAATTTTTCTTTTGACTTCACCCAGCTTTGTCAATCCTCTCAAATCCGTAGATTAATTTATTAATATTGCTACTAAAGAGTCAATTTTCCTTTTTCCTTGATCAGTGTAATATTTACTCGTTATATATTTTATGTCGTTCGTGAGAGTAATTTGTTTTTTCTTGCTGTCAACTACTGTATATTGAGATTTTAAAATAATTATTCACTATAATAATAATAATAGGTCTTAGCTTGGGGCGAGATTGAGACTAAATAGTCCCTTATTCCACCGTGAGAGCAAAAGATGGGAATACAAAAAGTGTAGTGATATCTCATGGTCTCGTGAAACATTTCGAGTTATCCCGATGAAGTTAATCGTGCAGAACCTATTTCAACAGAAGCACGCCATGTACTTTATTATCTCCAAATTAATAACCGATAATGGTAAAGTGGAAAGTATGTTTTCAAAATCCTAGGTGTTCCTGAGGACACACTCGTCGTTACCTTCCCGAAGGCAGTTACAGGTGTCTTTAATTAATTCACGCCTAAAGAAATCCGCTCACCTTTCACCGTGACACTTAATTGCCGGATTCGGCCATGGCTCAAGATTGCCGAGAGTCTAGGTCGAATGGGCATGCATCATTCATAGATCGACATTGCCGGAATCGAGAATTTTTTTCTGTCAGTCTTCGCGAGTAAATTCATCGCCTAGCCGAGCGAAAAAAAGAATGTTCTCGCGATCATTACCAGCTTAAATTACGGAAGTGCACGCGGAGGGGAAAAAAAGGTATTTATTATGCCCGAATAGAACGTGATTGTTTCGTCCTTGAAATTTCGACTCCGAACGTGAATAATGATACTTCCGGCTGAATGGGGTTTGATGGAAACGTGAGGAGATTCATCAAGCTAGGACCCAGACACTTTTATATTTTTACGCATCGCAACATCGTGATTGCACATTAGATATTTCGTGTTATTACTTCATTTCAGATTACCCCAGCGAGCGAATCAAAATGCACATTTTTAAAGAACCAAAGAATAGCATTACGCGAATCAGTCTGACCTCGAGATGGAATTTATTATTCTTGAGGAACTTTGGACGCATATTTTGAGTTTAATGCGAGGGTATGCCGAGGTCACGACGGTCACATTCCGTTTGTATCCCTGCCGGTCGGGTTAAACTGGTGGTTAAATGCGCTCAGTCAGCTTCCCAGGAGGTCTCGGGTTCGAAGGCCGCTTCGCACAAATTGGGCACGCTTTATCGTCGGGTCCTTGAGGGCCCCTCTTTGACGAGTGGGCACCTTCTCACGATGGCCCATGCCTCCGACATTCGCGCGCTCGCAGTAAATGACACGAAGAAATAAATGTCATTAATTCGACATCGATAATCGCCCGTCGAGTTTCGTGCAGTCCCGAACCCATCGTTTAATTGCATAAGTATCACTTATTCATGTTTATCTTTTTCCATTGTTTTTTTTTTTAATCGCCTACACCGAGATTCCATCCTGCGTCGTC
>WURS02040648.1:0-11279 GCA_011762765.2 Rhinocypha anisoptera
CACAAAATCGAGCCTCCCAGGCAGAAAACGAACTGGGGAAAATATTCATGGTTCAACAGAGGTGTTGAAGACTGGAACCTTCCCCAAAAAATGTAAAGGCCTTCATCAAATGCCTGAAATAATGAAATGTATTTCTTCATGATTTTATTTTTGAATCCACGGGTTTTTAAATTTTTACTTAATTTGATTCTGATTTTGTATTACTGCTATATTTCACTGTTTACTCTATGATTGAACCTTGTATTTTTGGATCGAACTTATGAGTTACCACCTGACCTCACGGTCAACTCGTAACTTTGTATAATTATAATAATAATATACATTTGCTTGGAAATGGTGAGTGATTAGAGCACAGTGGCTAAATTACTTAATTACGTTATTTACAGGTAGCTGCAAGTTTTGATGCAAACGCATTTAAATATGCTATCCAGTATCGTCTCCAGCCAGCACGCATGGAGGTCATTGAAGATTTGCAGAAGATAATGCATGAACTGCTCCTTGTATTTTACAAGAAAAACAATGGTCTAAAGCCAGAAAAGATAGTGATTTTCAGAGATGGTGTCAGTGATGGGCAATTTGCAATGGTGAGTGAATGTGCTTCTGATGGTATGCCATTACATGATTCATTTTCCTGTTTAGTAAAAATATCAAGAAATCCAGCTAGTAAGTTATTTAAAGTTGAAAAAATATTGACCAGGGAAACTGATTATTGAAGGTCAATGTAATTATGTACCATAAATAACCGAATATTGCCCCCATCCTCAACTTTCAAGTCTCACTTTTGGAAAAAATTAACATCTAATATTAGCATTTTTTTTCAGGTAAATCACACTTTTTATTTCACAAATGGAATGTGTACCTAAATTAGATGCTTAAGAGTTTAACTTGAATTTTTTAGATATCTTAGAATGTAATTATAATACAGTAGAATCTCGATTTTACGTATTCTGATTTTATGAAAAATTTGATTTTACACAAGTGATGAAGCGGTCCCAACCGCCCCTCTATGTATTCTTATGGAGTTATTATTTGATATTACGCAAATTCGATATAACGATTTTATGAAAAGCCTTTTTGGCCCCCTGCGGAAGTAGTTTTTTGTTTTTAAGAAACAAAACCGCAGAACTTGACATTTTGACACTGCAACAAAATCTGGAATATTCTAGTCTATTTTAATAGCAGTCATCGATTAAAGTAATTCCATATACTACTACATAATTCATCAGTAGCAAATTATTGCGTGGATTCTTATTCCATTATCATTTTTCTCTCACATACCTATTTCATCATGTTGTTCCGTCATGGGTTCCATGCATCTACTTGTTTACAAATTGAATGATATAATTTCGGTATTTTCAGCCGTTACTTTGTGGAAGTGATTCATACTGAAGATGAAAACACTTTGTTTTTCCACATGAAAATTTTCACGTGGAAAGTTTTCATGTGCACATCAATCAAACATCAATGCACATCCTTTTAGCATTGATCCCTGACTGAAAAAAATATCATTAATAATAAATTATAATTAATAAAAAAAATTATTTATTAAAAAGCTGGTTTGTGTTTGTTTGGCTTTTTAACAAATGTCCAAGTTTTTAGCTTTTTTTAATATTAAGAAATTTTAATTACAAAGAAACCCATGTTAATTTTAAAAGGTATTTCTAAAAATAAAAAGTATTGAAGGCCCACAAGCACCAGCGAAAAGCAGTGCTTGCTTTTCAGTCATTAATAATACAATGATGAGAAATTTTGCAGTCATTTCAGTTTATTAGGTTTGAGGTTTCCATACCCTCTAATGCATTAATTAATTAGTACCTCATTGAATATGTTCCATATTCATGTAGGTACTGATCTATCATTTTTTAAAAGGGGACATTCAACTCTGTACTGATTACATGATTGAAAAGGCAATGACATATGAAAGTTATCATGCTATATGCTTCATTTACAAATCTGCAACGATCCATTTTGAGATGGCCACCATCGAAGAAGCAGCCTTTGCTCGAGAGACTATCCCAAAATTTTATGGAATTCAAATGGTAAAGTTTGAATTCAAAACAATGCAATTAATGAGACTTTTATTTTTTTCAGGTTTTAAATAATGAGTTGCAGGCTGTGAGAAGAGCTTGTGCTGGATTAGATTCTGAATACAAACCAAAAATAACTTTCTTAGTGGTGCAGAAACGGCATCATACCAGATTCTTCCCAACCGATACCCTGCCTAGAAACTTTGTAGATCAAAGGAATGGTAATGTTCCTGCCGGGACAATTGTTGATTCTCATATAACTCATCCAAAGGAATTGGATTTTTATCTTGTGTCTCACGCAAGTCTCCAGGTATGTTCTGCTGGTTATTTTTCTGTTTTGATGTTAATTTTTAATGAAATACTTCTTCACAGAATGAGGCACACAAGGTATATACTGTTTCTGCGAGTAAACATAATTATTGTTTTAACGTAGGAATTTATAATTTCATTCAGTGGATGGCCCTGGGTGAAATTATGAATTTGAGTACTTAGTCTCGGAGGGGAATTTGATGCATGTAGGAGAAAATGAGAAAAATACATCTTATATTTGGTGTTTATTTGCCTGTAAATGCTTTTTTTATATTGAATTCCATGGTGAAGGGCATTACATATACAGCAGAAACTTGATTTTTACTTGTATACCGATTAAATGAAAAATTGAAGTATTCGTATGGAGTTCATATTTGAAATTACGTAAATTCGATGTGACAATTTTACATCAAGCTGTTTTGGTCCATGACAAGCATTGATTTGTTTTTACGGAACAAAACAACAGAACTTAATGAAACTGCAGCAAAATCTATAAGAATCTTTTTTAATGTCATGTCTTTAATTAAATTTAAAAGTAATTCCGTATACTATTGTGAAATTCAAAAGTAACAAATTACTGCTTGTTTTATTAATAGCTTGGATTGTTATTTTACTTTCGCATATTCATCCATGCATCCCAGGCATTTACTTCTTTACAGTACAAATACTATGCCACAATCAACATAACACAAAGATCACACTGACCTTGAGATAGGAAATGAAGGAAGGGCGGCTATGAAGCTACGTTTTCATGGACTGGTCAGAGTCAGACAGGGCAGGCAAAAATGCACATAGTCAATCAGAGGCCAGGCACCCTTCACATGACTTCGCTCCAAACAATCGAGCAACGAAGAAAAGCCAACCGCAAGAGAACACAGCGGTGGCTTTCTTGTGGGAAGATGTTGATGAATTCATCACTGGGATTAAAGAGGAGATGTATTCTTGCATATATCATTATAGATATATGGATAGGAACTTATCTTTTACCTCTGAATTTAGTTCTGTGTTTACTGCGTAGGTGACACAGAAGTGCTATCCATATGACCTGCATACGTACCATTATCTCCGATGCTTGCATGTGCCTTCACTTTCTCCTGAAACGCAACCATAAAAACATCAGTTTTAGGGTAGGAGGTCAGCTATTGTGAGTAACACGCTCTCTTTTGAGCCTACCATTAGTATTGTCATCACTCTGGTGTGCATTGTGGAATGGAATTATGATACACAGTTTAGATTATTGAAAAAAATAAATCGAAAGAACCAACCAACCATTTCTAAGGTTCTACAGAATACAGTGTAATTACAGACAAGGAAATGATGACTTTTTATGAAATTATAATTAGAATACGTATATATTATTGCATGATGTGTGTCCTTTATAAAACACTAAATATTGCCAATCTTTTATTTCTCTTAACTATGCATCGGTGAACAGTATCAGGGTGACCACAATAAATTTCACTCATTAAAATGGAGGAATTGACGACTTTCTCCATTATGAAGCTATTCAATACAATGTAATTTAAAACAAATAAATGATGATAATGAATATCATAATTACAAATAAATAATTGACGATTACGATTGTCATAATTACATAAATGTTGTCTTTCATGCTACATGTGTACTTTGGAATACAAAATTCGACAAAAACAACAAATCTTCCTCATCAAAACCAAAGAATTGACAACTCTCACCAGACAGGTGCTATACCATGCAAAAAAATGTTATGTTCACTATTATGATATTTCTATCCACTTGCACCTCATGTAAGGGCTTTTCCGTGGCATTTTGGCATGCATTCAAATTTTTTTTTTTTGCAGCAGAGAAATGATGATGAGACAAAAAGTAAAACATTCAAACCTAGGACGTGGGGAATTTGCAAGTTAATTAAAAAGTTCTGTTATTACTTCACCTATTCAGACAGAACAGAGTTATAATTAAATTTTATTTGCCATTATTGAATATTTGCATAAATTATCTCTTTGCAGTAACAATAGTTGTAATGGCCAAGAGTATAGAATTTTATTATATTGTATCAAAAATCCTTAGCATGATTTTACCTCATGTGATTTTACAAAACACAGACGATTCAGATCCCTAGATGTTACATAAAAACAAGATTCTACTGTAATTAAATTATGTTACTGAATTGAAATTTTCAATCTCAAGTTTTTGTGGAGCATTTCAATATTTCATTAGAGATTATTTTGGGGCCATCAATTTCAAAATTCCTTACAAAAACTGAATTTTTGACATTTGGCAATATTTTGTGGTTTTGTTTCATTTCAACTAAGAGATTTCCAGGAAATAAAACTACTACATACCAGTAGTGCCCTGGTGGTATTTTGGAAATCTATGCCTTTATATTTTTTTAATCACTTTTTTTTATTACTATTTTTCATTTCTTCTGTTTTTAAAAGTGAATATGTATATAATACAAATAAATATTAAGAAAAGAATACTAATAAAATGTATATGAATAAAATACTATTATTATTTCTAATGCAACACAATTGTTCTAGCTTAACTCTGTGACAGCCACGCAATGATCTGTCGTCATTGACACTTCAAACACATACTGCTAACAATGATATATCACCATGTGGCACTCAAAGGATTATACTCTGTACAATTTTAGCAAACATAATGCAGCATAAGTAAATGATATGCTATATGTAACACATGCAAATGTTACAGTCCACTCAGTTATTACTGTGTTTGTGCAAATCTAAGACGATCCAGTTTATTTGGAACTCCACAAGGGAAATATATTAATTTTGAATAATACCAAAGAATGTAAACAAATACTTCATCAATGTTTTGTTCATGTATATAGAAAGTTGAAACTTTCCCCAAACCAATTTTTACCTTGTACACTGGTGTCTCAATTTAATCCAATAAAAGTTGAGAATTTTGTTTGTGCTATAGTAAGATGAATCCCTTTTTCCTCAGAAGTACTGAAGCAAATAAAACAATCTTTAAGGCCATTTTACATGATGCATGATCTTGTAGAAAACAATAACTGTGAGAGTGACTGGTTCACGTGTGGAGAAATTAGAACATGATGTAATTTCTTCTTAGTTTGCATGCATGATGAGCCCAGACACCTGCCATTTTTGTTATGTGAAATAGGGAGATACTGTTTCAAAGGTAAAAAGTCATATTGTCATTACTTAGAGCATAGTACTCTGACAAACAGTCAGTTTGTCATAGTCACTCAAATCAATTTGTAAACATGTTAGATAGATTTTTAACATTCTTTTTAGTAGTTAGATAGATTTTTAAAATGCATGTGTAATTATTTAATCGAGCATTGTGTGACAGCCTGAAATCTAGAAGTGGGTAGTGTATATTATTTATGTGTTGGTATTAAGCACCGTGTATGAAATATGCACAGTTGCTTGCTTTGTGAAACAGTGGACATGTGATTGATTGGCAGGACACATATACTAAGCCACTGTGCATCCTTGGTACGCAGACCCCTCCCTGATTTAATTCAAGACTAAATTCACCGTCATGCAATGTACATATAAGGTCACTTTTATTTGTGATCACATCATGCAAGTAAACGCCATTCCTAGGAGATCATGCATCATGTATGGTGGCCTTTAGACTCATGTAAATACAGTAATGTCTTTTTTTTTCAGTTAAATGATTTATTTAAGATATTCCACGATTACCATTTTATGATTATGAAGATATTTACACAGTTTAAGATATTTACAGAGTTTTCACGCTCATTTCATTTTATAGACTGGTTATCATATCCTCTGCAAATTTTTATGCACTCTTCTTGCACTTTGGAAGAAGCATTTTTGCCTTGATACTCTTGAAATTGTCCTATTTGTTATAGAATAAGTCACAGTATCATTGAACTGCATGTATTGGTTCTCAGGATATTTATCATAATTCTACTTTACTGTCAAGGACCTGAAAGCTGATTATTCTTATGCTGTCTAATTGTTATTTTCTTAGGGCACAAGTCGACCTACAAAATATCATCTTCTCTGGGATGACAGTGATTTCTCTACTGATGACCTCGAGGCTTTGACATACCATTTGTGTCACATGTTCTCTAGATGCACCCGTTCTGTGTCTTACCCAGCCCCTACCTATTATGCTCACTTAGCTGCCTTCCGAGCAAGAGTTTACTTGGATGATGGGTTAGTGTATTCATTTTTTATGTTCTCCTAAATATTGGTGTTATACTTGGATCTAGAGCTAGAGCTTCCATATTATCATCAGTATTCCTAGACCTACAAAATTTTAAAACATAACAGAACCATGTGGTTCATCTTAATTTTTATTTCAGGGTGGTAGAACATCTATTAATTATGGAATGTATTATTTTACAGGTCACGATTAAATATGAACAACTTAGGCCAGGAGCAAGCAAGACGGACTCTTGATGGGAAATTTGCCGACAGCTGGCCAATGTTCTTTGTGTAATATTGTTGGAAGAAGCTGGAAATTACATTACTATCTCCTGAGTGGTAAATTTCACCATAAAAAGTAATTGTCTTGCGTTCCTGTGATATCTGAAAAATCTTTTGTCCATTATTCAATTTTTTTTAACATCAGATTTTAAAGTGGTACCACTAAGGTAATGATAAAATCATCTAAATTAATGGCTTTAATTGACCTGTTAATAATGTGCCAACAACTGATTAACCCCTCCAGCATGTGCAAAACACCATTTGTACCACATGAATTCCATGTCTTTGGGTGATTTTCATTCCAAATCTCCCAGGTGCATTACTTTTGACACTTAAAACTTCCTGAATATGTTTGTTATAATTTTATTCATTATAACCATTATATAAAAATACTGAATTTTATTGCTTCCGATATTGGTCAAGATATTATGAATGTTATATATTCATTTGGGGTCAAACCATTTTTTTTCTTATCACAGTCTCCGATGTTTAGTAGTTGATCTTAAAACTGAGGTCTAGGTGGAGAAAAATGTCCCTGGGGGGGTTTTATGCATCTTTTATCTGTTTCATTTTCAAATTTTGTTGAAAGAAATGCCATTCCATTAGCTGTGAGTTTACCAAATACAAAATCAAAGGTTAATGTGCAAGGAAGATTATCACCTGTATCCTGGTGTTTTCTTGAATATTTGTAAATAATTGAGAAGGTTCTTCCTCTTCATAACTGTAATTGAGGGGTATGACTGTTTCAATCCTCAAAAATAGTATTAAAAACAAGTTTAATATTTTCTTCCAAAAGACAGACATTTTGCTTTTGTATTCCAACTTTGTAAGTGCTATGGCTAAGTGCTTCTTGGTCAAAAGCCAGATGAAATAGTGTTTGGCCCACACTTTGAGACATGGAATTAGGTGAATGTAGTTGCTGCACAATACATGCTGAGAAAGGTGTATATATATAAATGTATATATATGTATGTGTATATATATATGTGTATATATATATATATGTGAGAAGTAACATATACGATATATATATATACACATATATATGTATATATATATACACATACATATATATGTATTTATATATATATATATAATTGGGGCTAATATGTTTTTTTTTAATGCTTACAATTTCTCTTTGCTATGAAATAATTTACTTTTGAATTTGTGAGGACCATTTTGTAAATGGGAGTTTGGAAATAAAATTGTAAAATATTACCAAATTAATATTTATTTCCTTGTTTTGCAATCCACACTGGTGGTGTAATGCAAAGTTAACATAAAAATGGGAGTAATACTTTTTCTTTGTATTCAAATTCATGAATACCAAGGTTTAAGTCAGAAGTTGCTCCATCCATGAGTTTACTTACTGTTATTACTATACAATAGTCATAGATTGATCATGTGGTCAAGTGTTAACTCATTTCCCCACAATTACCAATTCCATCCAATGAATACAAAATACAGCTAAGAAGAATGTCATAGAAGTAGTAACTTAACATCATCACTACAAAGTTGACTTATTTGGTATATGTGAGTCTTTTATTCATTTAATTCATGTCAAACCATCATTTAGAATGTTATTGAAATAGAATTAATCATATTCTAATGAGGTCATGTAAATGTAATGAGGAATGTCTATGAGCAGTCGTGATTTTAGATTTTCATTTAAGAAACACCTTTGCAACAAGGCCCTTGGAATGGGCCTTCACCATAAATGCTTGCTTTTGCACTTTTAATGTAGCTACCAAGTTAATAGTCTACATCATCATTTATTAAGTGTTGCTAGCATAAAGTTTTTAGCATACTGCCCTAAAATAAGTATTCCATATATTTTCAATGGGAGACATTGGTTATATGTAGTGGTGGTAATTGTATTCTCTTAATTAACCCCAGTTCAATTATGGAGAGCATATTTTTATTTTTTTAGTGCTTTTCACTACTGCCAAACTCCACTGCCTCTGTTGATTTTTGTATATCAGTATACGTAATGAGCATTCTCTTAGTTAATTAATTAAACATTTAATACCGACAAATAGTTGGATATTCATGTCCATTTCCTATCGGTGTAGTAATTGTGTTAATTTATTTGATTTTCACCCAGCTATTACAAAAACGTGGTGACTTACTCAGTATTTTCATTGAAATAGATGTTTTTTTAATTCCTCATGGATTTTAAAACTAACAAATGGCTAATATTAATTGTAATAAACCTGTGATCTGATAGATTTAGTTCTCTTGGAACCTCTGAAAAAGTTTCAGGCGTTGATGCTGAATTGCAGTGAAACCATGGTTGCATTAATAAAATTGTGAAATTGCAGTGTTTCTACCCTCTGAAACTTGATGATGGAGAAACTCCACCAAGTAATGCCTGAAACTGTTTGTTATATCAAATGAGCCAGCATTCCAAAAAAAGGCCAGACTTTACCTGCGGCATCATCCTGAAGTATGTGAATATCACCTGCAAGTTAAACTCCTCATTAGGAAAATTCGACCCTGAAAGAACTCAATGCAGCTGCGTTGAATTAAAATGAATGGTGAGTAATGAGACAGTCCATTTCACACTATTTATTGTCCACCTGATGATGGTGCACTGTAGTGAAACTGTCTTGAGTTAATAAAGTTGCAATGTGGAATTGCAGTGTTTTCTCTCCTCTGAAACTTCATGACAGAAATTCCACCAAGTAACACCGCCATCTGAAACTGTTCTTTATATCAAGTGAGGCATCAACGCAAAAAAGGTCAGACTTTACCAGAAACTTAATCATCAATCAATGGATTGCATCCTTTGACGACTTCTTCAATGGCAAGTATCTTACCCATGAAATCATCCTGGAGTACTTGAGCATCACCTGCCAGACAAACTCTTGTGTGGGGAAGTTTGTCACAGAGAGAGCCCAATGCAGCTGGCTTAAACGTGAGCTTCGTGAATGGTACGTAAAGAGACTGGTCTGTTTCACACTTTTCATTGTCCACCTGATGGCACTGCACTGCAGTGAAACTGGTCAGTGCCACAGGAGTTATTTTTTAATCATTAAAATAATTATATAATATAATAAATTTGTCCCACAAAGACACCTTTCTAATTTTTCCATGCCTGATTTAGGTACTTACCTTGTGGTGTTAAAATCCAAAAATGTTTTAATTTTAATTCTAGGCTAAAAATATTAAATTATAAATTTAATATGAAAGCAGAAGACTAAAGTGCCATAATATCTTAATGTTGCCAACCAATGAATTTCAAATTTTAATTTGTGCTAACATAGGCACTTAAACTATAGATTTTTTCTAATTAAATTTTAAAATTCTTTTAATTTTTATTATTATTTAACGTAAGAAACAAATTTAAAGATGAAGTATGCTTTATGTTTTCACGTTCAGGTTGAAATAGGACTGGTTTTATTTCAGCTTGACAGACACATGTAGTACTTAGTCCTCTTTAAGAATTTTCTCATATTTCCTTAAGATTACTTAGTTTAGCAGTTATTACAGCTTCATGCCCTGCAATTCGAACCTGTTAGCTGGAGAGTTCACTATCCACTCTGATAACTCCTCTTGTATCATTAAATATTTCAAAATAAATATAATTTTAAAATATCAAATGGAATTCTTGTTTTGTCTTCCTTGGGGATTTTCACTACTAGACATGACAAGAGCCAAATAAAGTATTAATAACGATGCAATAAAATGAAATTAACATTAATAAAACTTGCAAAAGTAAAAGCTAACCATTTTTTAACATAACAAGCTACTTCCTCCTGTGTAAAAGTTTATTGGAATAATAGGATCTATAGAAACATTTAAATACTTTCATATTTTAAAGGCAAACTAATTCCAAAGAGCATCATTATCAAGGGTCATACCACAGCAATGTAAATACCGAGACAAAGGTGTTTATCTGTTAGGAACTTTGGGCATTCGTTTATCCTAGATCGTCTTCTTTCTTTATAGCTGGTGTCGGAAGAGAGATTGTGTTATACTCCACTATATTTGACCGCCAAATCATGGTTTCATAAGCACCCTTCATGGGAAATACTTGCAAGTACCTCCCTTTGCCACGTGAGGAAATAATTAAGGATGTAAAGGGGAAGTGAGAAATGGTCCAGAACAGCTCCAGTAAAAGGGTGAGCCTTAACAGGTTTGTACTAATATAAAAGAAAAAAAAAACGGCCTGGAAGATGAACTTGGATCAAATTCCCCAAATTAATTTATACGGACGAAACGGGTTTTACCCTATGGACATCATCTCTTCTCTGAAACTCCCCAGAAAAATAAAAATAACTTTCATCGGATAGTTCAAGATACGTGAATGATTTATAATTCGTCACTATTGTGGTTAATGTAGAGGTCGTGGTAGCCCAGTGGGTAGACTGCTTGGCTACCGGGTGACGACCCTCCGGACATCTCCAGCTAAACCCAAGCTGAGTGTGTTAACGGCAGACTTCAATGGTATTCGAATGCGTCGCAGGTGGACGGAGAGAGTTGGCCAATTTGCGTTTCGCAT